>CM076579.1:278758431-278972475 GCA_034641835.2 Pinus albicaulis | reverse complement strand
TCTATGCTCAATCTGGTTATGATTATACCGTCATTCCTGACATCCCCAGACCTGGTGGCACTGACACTCCGGGGGCATCTCACTCTGTCGATGGTATCGTTGGAGCTCTTTCGCATACCGACGCTCAACCTCATATGGGCTATGGTTTCCCTCCGGGAGTGGCCAACACCTCCAGCACTTTTTCCCCTTCAGGTAGCATGTATCCAGGATACGACATGCCTCCTCCTTTTGCCCACCCTCCTACTTACCTCAATGTTTCCCATCCTAACCATTATCCTTACCCACAGCCTAGTGTCCCAGCTCCTCTAGCATTTGGACCTCTCCCTCCATTTCCTTCTCAACCCCTGCAACAGCAACTACTACCCCCTCCAGGGCAAGTATTGGCATAGCAGGGCATGACTAATCCTCCTTCTTCTCAACGAAAGAGGAAAGGCAATAAAAATCAATCTGACCCTGGTAATCATGGATCCAATCCTTCAAGTATTGATTCTAACACTGCTAACCAGCCATAGGGCTCTCAGCCCAAGCTAGACAGCCCTCTTCGCACTAATAAGCTTTGTTCGTGTTGCGGTGTTTATGGTCATTACACTCACGATTGTCCCCTATTACCATAGATGCGGCAGATGTGGGAGTCTCAGATTACATTGCATGGACAACATGCCTCCCCTACTATTCCCCCCAATGTGGCTACTTCTCAACCAGCCGTGTTTACCGATCCTTTCCCTCACCAAGGATTCGTGGCTACTCAACCACCTCATGCCTCGGTAACCACTCAACCTTCCCCTTCTGGTTCCGCCGGTTACCAGATTCTCATGATGACTTCTGACAAACCTCTCACCGTCGACCTTAACCTTCAAACTCGGTCTCGTTAGTACCCCAAGCCTCCCGCTCTGTCTGTCCCCGAGTCACCTTCTTCAGGTCCTACAGAGCCTCTGTTGACACCCAATGGTCCTTTGCAGATCCATCAACCCAAAGTTAAGGTTCCTATTAAGGATCCTAAGGGCCCATTATGCCGATATGCTGCTTCCGGTCGAGTTGCTCATTCGTATAGCATAGTAGATAATTTGGCGCAGTCTCCTGCTACCATTTCAACACTGGAACTCCTCCAGTCGTGTCCTTCTCAAAGGAAGGCTCTACTATCTGCCATGGGCACTATAGATCCTGCTGATGACCAATTGATTGTTGTCGATGCCCGTCAGTCCGATCATCCTCCCCTTCCTACTTCCGTCGCTTTCCAAATCCCAGTCAAAATCCGGAACGCTAATGTGTCTCGATGTGTTATTGATGAGGGGGCATCTACATGTGTGATGTCTGCTTCGGTTTGGAAACAAATCAGATCTCCTGAGTTGGCCCCTTCCACAATCACCCTTCATGCGTGGGATGGCCACACCTCCCAGCCCATTTGCCTATTCCGTAATTGTCCTATCACCCTTGCGGGAAAGACTGTTTGCATTGACGTTGAAGCCATCGATGCCCCTCTTGACTATAACATTATTTTGGGCGTAGCTACACCTATGCCATGTTTGTTGTCCCATCTGCAGTCCATCGCAAGATGTTTTTCCCTCACAATGGAAAGATAGTCACCATTGACCAGTTGACATATCATGAGCCAAAATCTCAGACCTCCCCTGAGTCAACAATCTCTTCTATAGCCAATAAGAAAACCGTCGATTCTTTGACCAGTGTTTCCCCCGACGTCTACAAAGACTCCTCCTTGCTTGGAACCTTCCTTGGTCTTCCTCCTCCTCCTATCTGCAATCCCAACTTAGCAAATTTTTGCATGATGTAATCGTCTCGGGCTGACCTTAAGCGGCCCGCTTCGATTAGTCAGCAACCTCAACCTCGCCCGCTGCAACCCGCTCCTAGCCCTTTGCCTCAGCTGGTCGAACCTATTCCTTCTGGACCTTCTCATCCAGCTAGTACCCATGAGCCTCTATACCCTCCTGGGTCAGTTCCCCCAGGTCTCAACAATCTGGGAGCCATCCCTCCTAGCCACTATCCCACCAGTTAGATACTTTTCCTTGCTCCCCCTCCCGGATTCTATTCGGTCCCCATCATGGCAACCCTTTCCGTCCCTAATTTGACCCTGGGAATACCCGTCTGGTATCTTAATCCTCCAGCTAAGACCAGACCAGGTCACCCCAAACCATACCTTGCTTTGACACCAGTTCAACCGATTCCCTTAGCTTCTTCCGTCACTACAGTGCCACCAGCACCTCAACAAGACCATTCTCCTATTGTGACAGCTACGGGAAAGAAAGGAAAAGCTCGCAAGGGGGCATCCAAAGACAAGGCCACCCCGACTGACCCTACCCCTCCTCCACCCACCAAGCCTTGTGCCTTGTGCCTTGTGTGATGGTGTTGGTCATGCCACCCATACTTGTCCCGAGTTGCCCTGTATCCAACCTATGGTTAAAGTCACGTTCTACGGTCCCTGAATCCTCTGTTTCTCCCTCGTCCACAGCCAAGAACCCAAAGAATCTTTGCACCAAAAAACCCTGTGCTCTGTGTGGTGTCCATGGCCATTATTCTCACCATTGTCCTCACCTCACACATTACCGAGCCTCTTTAGAGGTCATTCGCGAGTACGAGGTTGAACAAATTCAATCCGCCTCTCCCATCCTCGCGTAGTATGCGTCAAGCCAACTCGAGGATCCCCCTGCTACCATTGACATTCCTCCCCCTGCTGTTGAGATGACGGAACCTACCACCCCCCTCCTATACCTATCATCATCCGTGCAACCCTCGGAGTACATTCCCTCTGAATCCCCTCTGTCTGTTTTGCTTGATCTCCCTTCAGCAACATTCTTGGGCTCCACATCATTTGACCATCTTTTTACTTGTTCTTTTTTCATCCCCCATGATGATCCTCATGTGAGCCTTTCTTCCCATGCTGATGATTTAGGTAGTTTTGTAGTTTCATGTGGTTTCCCCAACCTTTTCTTTCCCACCCATAACCAGGATGATACCATCCGTATCTATGATGTTCTCCGCAGCATGAGCTCCAGCTATTCCTCCCATAGCCCTCATACATCACCCTCTAGCTGGTCTATGAGTCATAGCCATCCTACCCAGACTACTCCCTCCGATATTTGTCGTTTGATGTCTACCCTACACTCACGCTGCCATCATTATTCTTCCTCCTCCCATTTCTTGTCTTGTGACACTATTTCGCAGGACCTCCTGTCCACACATTATATTGGCTATGCAGATGGGGCAAGTCGCTATTCCCGGAATCTAGCCTCGGCAGCTTGGGCCATCTTTACCCCCTTGCATACCCTCGTTCTTTCTAATGGGGTCTGCATTGGTAATGCCACCAATAATCAGGCCGAATATGATGCAGTACATGGCCTCTTATCCGATGCCCTCTCTCATCGCATCCTCCATTTGCATGTTCATTTAGATTCCCTGTTTCTTGTCTTACAACTCAATGGTGTCTATCGTGTGCATAACCCTATCTTGTTTAGATGATATTTACGAGTGAAAATTTTGATATGTGAATTTAGATTCATTACTTTCAATCATGTACCTAGAGGGCAAAATCACTACGTAGATAGCATTACAAACCATGTTATAGACTGGAATTTATCACACACAAGACAATAACATTCCAAATCATCAACATAATGCATATTCATAATATATATCATATAACATGTCTTTAGAGTCAATCTACTCTAATACATATGACAAGCCCATAGCATGTTACAAAAAACAAAACTCAAAACTGGGGGGCACCACTTGCCCCTACATACACACTAGGAGGCACCACCTGCCCTACATCTAATCACTCTCTGGAGGATCTCAAGCTAATGGCTCTGCTCTCGTAGCTCGTAGATCATGCACAGTCTGATTGGCCATCGCCATGCACCACATGACACCTCACCATTCTGAGGGTAGCCCAATACATAGCTCTATGTACTGGTCGTCTAACTCTTGCCAACCCTGCTCCGACACACTGGTCAATAGCCCCTCACATCTACGACGGATGTCCTCCAAGAGAGCGGTCATATCCTCATTTTGTGTCGTTCTCGATCCACTAGCACCTGTAGTTCCTGCTACTATGGGTCGTCCCATATATCTGGTCGGTTTTACCAGAGCTATATCTGCATACCAAAAGTACAAAGATCAGTACCATATATACTATTCACAAACTTTAACATGCATGTCAAAGATTAGTTACTTGTCACTTACCATCGGGCCCCCATACTCTACCAGGTGGAAGTGGCAAGTCCGGATCTCCACAATAACTCATCCCACTATAGGGATAGTTGTCTATGTACAATGACATCTGATCCCAATGGGCAAAGAAATCTGGTCGGAACACCTGTCCGACCACCCCTCCTTCTCCTCTGCATAGTAGTCGCCCCCACCGACGCATCTTGGGTTCTCTTGGACCCCCATCCGGTAGCTGTACACGAGGTCACAAGGTCAGGATCTTCTCAAAAAAGAAGGAGCACAATACAGTCCCATACGTGCAATCATGGTTCACTTGCCGCTTGCAAAGCGACAGCTGTTATTTCAATGACACCAACATCATTTGGGCCCACCCATAGTAGGTCCCACTCAACACACTTTCTACAATCATCATCTACCCTCCAGTGATGTGATGGAGCGCCTGGCTGCCCAGGATCTGCAACACTGCTGCCACCACTACACGGGTCTCTAACCTCTCTAGATCCCTAATCGATATCCGAGTCCCTTTGACTTGGAGGCCTGGTCGACAATGTCACTCTACAAACTCCATGATGTTATGCCCCCACGGTAACACTGGCTGTGTATTTCCCACCATCCCTAATGGTGGGAGACCAGTCATGAAATACAGATCCTGGACTGTCAACTCGATCCTATGCCGCTGCACTATAAATACCTCATGATATGGATCCAAATAACTGACAATCTGGGCCAACAAGGGCTCCCCAGCTCTCATCAGAGGGTTCTCCACAAATTTCAGAACCCCAAACTTGGTCGATGCACAACGGATACCCTGATCCGCTTGGATTTCTGACCGTAATTTACCCAGGTCTCTCTCTCTCCATTTGATCCATATATCTGCCATCTCTGCACAAAAACATCATCTTTTTCAGTATACAGATATGAAAAACTGCATTCAATTACACAAAACCTGACTCTCTACCCACAACAGCACTGAAATCCCCTCCATCTGACAGGTCGCACTTTTTGGCCAAATCCTGGGACAGGTCTCACTTTTCAGGCCAAAACCTACTTCCCAGGTCGCAGTTTTTGGCCCAAATAGTGCGACCCGGCCATGAAGATGAGGAAGGGGCTGTTGCTGAGATTTGGGACCCTAATCTAAACTTTCAATCCATCAAAAAGAAAGAGTAGGATTAGGCCTCTTACCTACAACTGACGGATCTCGATTCCAACGGTCGGTTTTTCCGCTACAATCACTGCAAGATTTAGGGCCTTCTCTCCTCTCCACATTCATCACAGCTACACAAGCAAATGAATGCATTTGGAGGGAAAACGCCTTATTAGAAGAGAAACCCCTGATTTTTCTTTCTCCCGATGTGACCAAACCATAGCCCCATTTGAAAAACCATCTGCACCATTGGAAAGCTCTCATTGAGCACTCAAATGGGTATCTGTTAGTTTTTCGTGATTCGATACTTCACCAGGACACATTTTTTCCATGAAGGGTCTATTCACCTCTCCTCCAAATCAAATTTCCTCACTTACAACACTTGTACTTGGGGCACCACATTTCCTCCTTACTTGTCCTTGTTCGTGTTGATTTTTATCATGAGATACCCCCTTGTACTCATGCGTTTATGGTCCCCCATTTGGACCTTCACTATGTGGCAACACCCTTAAGTCGCCCTTGTTTTGAGCATCCGAGTTGAGTTATCATCACCTTCATGGAGTCTATCCCGAGTCCCTTTGTATCCCATCATAGTCCTTCATCCTTCGTTGCTTGGTTCCTCTATTGTGTAGCACATTATGACCTTCTGCCCCATTGTCCCCTATCCCTCATGATATCGTATCAGTCGTTGCCAAGTCATCCATGCCCTCTATGCTCTAACAAGGGAAGTCATCCATTCGCTACTTAGTATCCCCCACTCCATCATCATCATTACTGTCAGTCTGTCAGTCACTCTACTCTTTTCTCTCGTGCCTTAGTTGAGGATCCCTCATTGCCTCACCTATGGCGGACCTCCTTCTGTTGACATCAGCTCGTTCATTCCAAAAGACAGGTCTAGAGGGCGATGTACCTTGGTTCCAGCTTCCACACCTGTTCGGTGCCTCGGACCAGGCAAAAGGGGATTCCTCATTACCCTTTGACTTGATTTTTTCTCAGCTCCAGCTCCTTTCAGCATGATCGAGATTCATATACTTGATGGTCCAGTGATGCAGCAGCAGATATTGGTGATTCCCGGGTGTGTGTGAGATGTCTCAACCCTCATGAGGGGGTGGCCCTGTAGGTAGCCCCCCACATGCTCGGATGACCTCTTCATTCCAGCCTTTGATGCAACTCCATATATTTTATGATGTCAGCCTTAGCCGCTTGCAGCGCCTCTTTGATTTTCATGTATCAGTCAGATTTTGCGAGCCCTTCCCCGTTTATAGGGGGCATTTGGGTTGTATTTGTATCTCATGTACTCAGATATTATTGTATAAGTCTTGGCTATTATCCCAGGCACATCATGTATGTGGGATTCATCATTCTATCTTTTATCTAGCTCGCGTTTATGCCAGCATGTACTTTATAGTTCGGTTCCTTATTTACTGAACACATTATTCTTTTGTACTTTGTCTCGGTGGGCATAGGTATGCCTCCCCCGCCGCCTTTAGCACAGGTAACATCTCATAAAAAGAGACTTGTTTCACTTGTAAGTCTCATCTCCTCAGGGTCTAGTCCTTTAGCACATTGGACTACCTTACATTTCTCTCTCTAACTTCCTTCTTGATGTCTGGTGATTGAGTTCTTACAACGTACTTCGGTCATACGATTTTCTCCTAACACTTGCACGTTGGGGGGCAATCTGTTACACCATTTTTTGGTCATCTAACCTATTATCATTAGATGGACCCAAGTACACCATGTAAGACCAATTTTACCCTAAGTAAAATTGCTTTCACTATGTGAAATAACTTAGTAAAAAACCTTTATTAAGTTGTTTATGGTCTAAACAGGAAACCCCAAAAGGAAATAATAAACAAATCTATATTTGTTTATATTTCCTCAAGGAATAATTAGTTAAACATTAATTTAATTATTATTCCTGGTCATATTTAACCCAAAACAAGGAAATCAATTAAATAAATCCTTATTTATTTGATTATTTCCTAGGAATAAGTTATTTAATCTTTATTTAAATAATATTCCTAGTTAAATTTGACTAAATCATTTATAAATAATTAAATAAATCATTATTTATTTAATTATATTTCCACCATTTCCTTAAAATAATAAATAAATTATTTATTTATTTATTATTTATAAATAAAGGATTTGACCCAAGTCAAAAATCCTTTTCCCTCCAACACATATAATAAAATATTCCTAAAAGGTGGTTCTAGAATTTGGTTAATAATATTTGATTCATGAACCAAGTTCTAGACTACCCTAATATTTTGTTATAAATAGAAGGGTTTTCCCATTCATTTGTCACCTTTCATTGCATATTAGATCACTCTGGATCTATACCCTTGGTCTGACTTTGAGCCATTATCATTGTCACATTCTCCATTATTTGCATTGTGAGCTCCCTTTGAGTTCTATGTTTGTCTGGGTTTTCCACACCAACAAGAGAGAGAAATTCTAGATCTGAAGTGCTGGGGACTTTCAAGAACCCATCCCATTGAGGAGAATTGGAAACACCTTTCTTTTTTTCCTCTCAGGTGCCCTTTAATATAAAAAATTATTTCAAAAATATTGTTCTTGTCTTGTCTATTGGATGCATGGAGCAAAACTTCATTTTTACTGCTTAATGTCTTTTTATGCATAGATCTAGATTTGTGCCGCTTTGTCTTGATCAACTAACTGTAGATTTGAAGATATTGGCAGCCATAATTGATGTTAGGGCTATTTGTTATGCGTAGCTAAAGTGGTCTTTTTCCGACAAAAGATTCATACTAACACCAAAAAACCCTAGAGAGCAGGGAACTCCTAACCTCTCTAGCTATCTACCTTCATAGAAAGAAAAAATTCAAGATAACACATGAATAATGATTAAAGGGTAGAGAACTCCTAAATTCCTTAATCATACTATAAAGACAATCAAAGTAACCATTTCAAGATAGACTAAAGGATAGGGCAAACCATAAACTTCTTTAGCCTAAACCCTAATTAGTACACTTCAGAGAAACCCTTGAGAACAACATTTCAAGAAAAACCAAAGGACAGGGCAAACCATAAAATTCTTTATCCATACTCTACTGATTTAATCTCAAGGAAAAAAACTAGATGGACTTGGAGAAACAACGAACTCCTAATTTCTCCAAGAAAACCTAGTAGAGGAAAACATTTAAACAATAGAAAGAAGACAGAGTTAAGGTGCCTCTAAACATGTCTTAACCTAAACTTTATGTTCTACTGTAAGAGAAATTATGGAGAATATGTAAAACATAAGGAAATAAATACAATATTATAAACACATCACCATTCAACAAATTTCATGAATCCTATGAAAGTGCTTTCTCTATGGCATTCAATCCAAAACAGTCACAAAGCTCTAAAAGCCAATTTATTCCAAACTCCAAGCCTTTGTATTCATCTCCATAAAACAAACAACCATAAACATGAAGCCTCCATGCAGTATTTAACTTGAAAATGAGGAGGTGGAAATCCTAGGTAGGGTTTTAGAAGTCATTTATTACATATTGAAGGTGTTGTGCATGTCAGCCCTTAGATCCAAATTTTTGGCCTAACGCTCCCCCATAATCTTTCAAACCTGTTATCATGGCCAAAAACTTCATGATGCTGCCTATCGTTGACCTCTCCGCCTAAAAATACACTCTGCAAAGGTTAAGATCCGCATTTAAAAACATATCGGGCCTAGTCCCTGCAGTCTTAGCCCCTTTGTTTGGATTCTCACATGACCCAACGCCGTGACCAAAGCGTTTCCCCTGCGGGGGCTTTACTCTATCCGTAGGGTAAAACCTTGGTGCCCCCGTAGTTGAATCCTCGGGATGGGTGAAGACTTAATCTAACGGCTACCATTCACTACGGGGGGTCGCTAAAAAATTCTTGTGTCCATACACCTTGGCCCCCTGCAGTTCATCTCTGCCATCCGATCAAAAACCAATCAACGGAGCGGAATTGTTTCCCGTGGTGGTCCCCGCGCCCGCGTTCATTGTGTGAAAACCGGTGGTTTCATTCCGCACCACCCATCCATAGCCGGCGGTATTTCCCGCGGACCCAGCGATTCCATACACTGGGTGACGCGTGTCCGAGTGTACTATTTCGAAAACCGCCCATTTCGCGGATTAAAGATCAGATCAAAGATGGGTAGCGGAATTCACCAGTGCCGTTGGATCTATCAGCCTTCATCGACCGGTGGACGTCCTCCAAAGTCGCACGAGATTTAACACAAGCACATAATGCTCGGGTCCACCATTCCGCCGCTGCACAATGCATTCTCAACCGTTGATTTCATTTTCAATCGCGTGGCCCGGAATAATTGACACACCCCTTTGACCAACCAAGCCTGTATCCACGTCACCCCTTCCGCTTGACCTTTCGTACGCCCATGTGGCACTGTCATTACCCTCCACCATTCATGTACTCCATTTAGGTGTCATATTTCAGTGTTTAAGCTACGGGTTTTCTCCACATTCATTCATCGTGTTCCCCTGCATCCTCCTTCGCCACCCTGCATCATCTCACCATTTTGTTTATTCTGTGTCACCGTTGCCATGGCTGCCACCACATCCACCACCCCTATGTCCAGTCTTGTAATATGTTTGTGTGTTTTTGCAGGTTGCAGCGACAGGAACCCTCCATTAATCTCCGCCTTCACCACAGAGGTTGAGGACGCATCCAAAATTCTTCCTGCAAAGAAAGAGTTTATGATCGAAAGCTCAGGGTAGTTGTTGTGATATGACCTCATTAATGGAAATAGAAAGAAAACCCATTGAACTTCTCAGAGAAATATAAAAGGTAGGTTCCGGTAGCAGAAGATATTAATTTCGCAGCATAAAATATCAGTAAAAGCCAGGAGATACAGCGTCCTGCATTAAAGGTTTTGGATTTAAATTCAAATGCTAGAAGATACAGTGCTCAGAAAGCAATATTCTCAAGGTGGTATTTCAGTCGAGTTCCCTTCAGGGACATACAGAATGTTCACGAAGAATTATCCTCATGCCCTGTTCCTGAAGAGATTTTCTTCCAGTTCATTTATTTCTAGAGGTAGATTGCAAAGTACAAATAATTGTATTCAGTCATTTACAGTATGGGCGCGAATGTTTTCTGCCAATTTGTTTCAAATCAGACTATTAAATTTATATCACCTACCTCACTATCTAGAGCTTTTTATCTCCTCTATAAAAACCAGAAAGAAAGACATTGTAAGGGTTCCAGATTTCTATCAGCAAACTGTGTAGTGAAAGGCTTTTGTATACATCTTGTAAAGTTTCTGTATGAAGGCTCAGAGCCCATAGGGTTTCAGTGAGGAGGAGTTATAACTGAAATGAGGATTCTGGTCTTTGGTATCCCATAGTATGTAATATTTTCTTATGTGTTAATATAATATCTCATTTCATGTTATTTATCTTCTTGTATCATGTTCTAGAATGGGAGTGGCTCACTGGTCTTAAGTAAGGATTCATCCTAGTTGTTGCCCATACTTGGATTAGTCAAGTGCTTTAAATAGGCCTAGTCATGATATACTGTTCCATGTTCATTTCATCCATATTTTCTGCTATATTAGTTACTTGAGGAGGGTGCTTTTAAAACGCCATTTTCATGTATGGATTCTTAGTTGGATAAGCCCATATGTGGTTTTTTTGTGTATCTGGGTATCAGCCTCATGCTAACTAGTATCTTCTTCATGTTTCTTCACTGCATCCACTTTCTGATATTTGATTTTTGTGGCATATTATTTGAACTGGCCCTCTTTGCAGTAAGCTGTCTCTTAACTGTCTGATGCTTTTGTATTGGAGTTTTGCATGCTGTTCCTACATTATTCTTATCTTTGTATCAACTTCTGAGAGAGTTTGGTTCCATTTAAACTAATTTCCTTGTTTTACAAGAGATAGTAAGAGAGATTTTGGATTGACAACCCAAGCTATATTATGAGCTCCTTGCTATGTTAAGATGTCCTAGGCACTGGTCTATAGAAACTCTAGGCTGTCTTTAGGGTAGACAAGAATTGTCGACAACATGTTTCTGGCACCGTTGCCGGGGACGAATTTGAGAATATCAGTTTCCCTGGGCCTCGAAAAATTATATTCACTCTCTAATCAGGTGAGCACAGAGAGTTGAAGAGTTGCGTATCTCTCACCTTGGCGACTCCACTGTTGTTTATTTGATAAATCTATTGGTAGTCCTGTCTCCTAGAAAGCCACATTTGAGGTCAGATTCCTCTAAGTTAAAGACATCCTCTGTATCTAAACCAGAGAAGATTATTCATAGAAGAAGTTGGAAAGAAAGACAATCAGCTCGTGCTGAAGTCCCTGAATATTCTGTAGAAGATCATTCATCCTCTTCTTCTCAGGAAATCTCAGTGGAAAATCCCGACTCCACTGAGGAAAATCCCGAATATTACTCAGATAGCCCACCCAGGGGAAGTGCTAGAACCAAAGATAGCCTTCATCTCACCCCTAAGGCCAAAGAAGTTAAAGAAATCACAGAGTTAGCCTTTGTTAATCGTGAATTGTTTCCATCCACACCTCAGACCTCTGTATAGCACACTCCGACTGTTATACATACTCCACTCCCTCTGCCTCCCCTTCCTCCATTTGTACCTCAGATTTTTGCACATCCCCCACCTCCTCCAATGGCTAATGTTCCTGCTTTCCTATTGAACAAATATGCTCCACTGGCCTTACCACAAGTGCTGAATGATATGCCACAGGATTATTTGAAGATTCTGCCTAGATTTAATGGAGAAAATGAAATTGATGCTCAGAAACATCTTGAGACTTTCTGCTCTTTTGCAGAAAACTTAAATGTAGAACATTTGGATGTGGTCTTGAGATTGTTTGTGCAATCTTTGGATGGTGAAGCCAGAAAATGGTTCAAGACATTGGGAAACCGTTCAGTAACCACCTGGGATGACATGGAGAATACTTTTCTCAGGAAATGGGGAGAAAAGAAATACCATGGACAGTGTCTTACTGAGTTCAATACTCTGAAGAAGAAACATAATGAGGGAGTGGCAGAGTTTATCAAAAGATTTAATAAGCTATATTTGAGCCTGCCTCCTGAGATGAAGCCTCACCAAACTGCTGCTAAGGTAGTTTTCATAGAAGCTTTTGATTCAGATTTTGGTTTCTCTCTAAGGGAGATAAAACCTGCCACTCTAGATGATGGTCAGTCAGATGCTCTTGAATTAGAAGCAAACTTCGCCTCCACTGGAAAATTAAAAGGAAAAGCTAAACAGGAAACTAGGAGGAGAGGCAAAGAAGAGGTTTCCACCTCTAATCAAGATAAGGATGCAGATAAGATGGATGAAATAAGTAAGATGGTTAAGAAGATGGTCAAGCTTGAGTTGGAGGCTAAGAATGCAGCTCCCAAGAATTTCTATAATGCTCCAAACAGAGGATACAATCCCCAGTATAAGAGACCACCATTGCAAATATTGCCAAGGGAAGCAAAGGAGCAGCAAGATCAGGTACCACATCCCTTGTACCTGGAAGGTCCAGCAGATGACTCCACTGAAGATGCTTCTTATGAACTAGAAGATTCAAATCTTGCTTTTTCAAACAATGATGATATAGAATGCCCATTGCAAGAAGAAGAAGAAGCAGAGATTGATCATTATTGTAAACAATTTGCTGATTTCATGCAAGCACAATTCAATGTAAAATATGATCTCAGATCTTCAAGGAAGAGGACCCGAACTCAAGATCAAGAAGAGGAGCCACCTCAGAAGGAGGTACCTGCCCAGAAGGAATCAGCAACAAAGAGAAACACAGAAAAATGTAAGAGTCCTCTAAATACTCCCTTGCAGCCTAATGACCAGATTCCTTCTTCTTCAAAAGTAGTCGATCCTCCTAATGACGAATCTGTGTCAAAAGAAATTAAATTTTCAGCTAAAAATAAAGAGTCAAAAGAAGTCGTGATAGAAAAGCACCCTCCTGCTTTTAGTTTGCAAAAAGAACTTGAGAAAATTAAAATTCCATTCCCCTTGACCGAGCTGCTAAAACAACCTGCATATCAGTCCCAAGTTACTTCTTTTATGCTCCCTCCTGAAATATCAATTGCGCCTGATAGTTTAAACCTTCAAGAAGAAAGACCCATGGTAGTCTTTGGCCCACATGTTGAGGAAGTAGATCCTTCTACTCCTCCTTTTTATGTGTCTCTAGTTATTCATGACCTACTGTTACACAATTGCATGCTAGATTCTGGGGCTTCCCATAGTCTTATGCCTCTATCCGTCATGGAACAACTAGGACTACAAATCACACGCCCATATAAAGACCTTTATTCATTTGATTCCAAAAGAGTCAAATGCTTGGGGATGATTAAAGATTTAGTGGTCAATTTGGCCCAAATTCCAGCAAAGAGTGTGGTCATGGACATTGTGGTGGCTGATATCCCAGCCCGCTTTGGCATGTTGCTGTCAAGGTCCTAGGGTACAAAAATTGGCGGGTCAATTAAGCTGGATTTAACATATGCTACCATCCAAGTTTTTGGTGGACAGGAGAGGAGGTTATACAGAGAGAATAAATTTTTCAAGGTAGTTACTAAGGCTGATAACTCTGAAAATTCACCAATCTATAGTAAAGAAGGAGATTTTTCATGCTTTATGCTAGAAGAAGATCAAAATTATGTGCATGAATCCTCCTTCAAAATTAAGGATGAGCAGCCTTCAGAAAATAATGAAGCTGGAATCTGGACTTTACATTTTGATGGGGCAAATTCAAGAGAAGGCAATGGAGCTGGGGTGTTATTAATCTCTCCTACAGGAAAATGGGTCCCACTATCCTTTAAATTGGAATATGAGGCTACCAATAATGTAGCTGAATATGAAGCACTTTTGTTGGGATTACAGACAGCCAAGAATATGGGCATACAAATTTTAAAAGTCATGGGAGACTATGAGCTGGTGGTAAGACAGGTCAGAAATCAATGTCAAACTAAGCATCCACGGCTGAGAGCCTACAGGAATGAAGTATGGGACATGGTGGAGAATTTCTTCTCATCATTTAACATACAGTTCATGTCCAGGGAGCACAATAGAATAGCAGATTCTCTTGCTGTGGCTGCCAGTACATTCCGTCCTCCTCAGAACCCAATTTTGAGATATGAAATTGAGGTACGTTACAGACCATCAATCCCAGAAAATATTAAACATTGGCAGGTATTTGAAGATGAGGAACAAATGAAGAGATTCCTGGAGACAGCCGGGGAATTCTCTAATATGGAGATTGATGACTGTGAAGGAGAGGAGACTGAAAATATTGTAGAAAATAAATGGAAAGATGAAATGGCAGGAAGTAAAGTGCTACAGATGAAAGGAAATGTTATACCTAGAGGATTGGTGCCTCTAGAAAGATTGTTTAATAAGAACGAGGTCCCATTACAGCAAAATAAAGTTGTAGAAGAAGATCAAGTGGAAGATTTAAATCTGGGTACCGATGCTGAGCCCAAAATTGTCAAATTATCCAAGAAGGTCCCAGATGTATATAAAGAAAAATACTTGAAGTTGTTTCAATCTTATAAAGATGTATTTACATGGTCCTATCAGGACCTAAAAACTTTTGATGTTAATATAATGCAGCATAAAATTCCTTTGAGGGAAGATGCAAAGCCTTATAAGCAGAAGCTCGGGCAGATAAATCCTCTGCTGCTTCCCTCCATTGAAAAAGAAATCAAGAAGCTGCTGAAGGCCAAAATAATTGTGCCATTGAGATACTCAGAATGGGTAGCAAACCTTGTTCCTGTTCAAAAGAAAAATGGAGAAATAAGGTTGTGTGTAGATTTCAGAAACTTAAATAGAGCATCTTTAAAAGATAATTATCCATTGCCTAAGATGGACCACATTCTACAGAAAGTGGTCGGAGCCTCCAGAATGTCAATGATGGATGGGTTTTCCGGTTATAATCAGGTGGTTGTTTTCCCAGAGGATCAGAAGAAAACTGCATTTACAACACCATGGGGTACATTTATGTATGCCAGGATGCCATTTGGGCTAATTAATGCAGGAGCTACTTTTCAGAGGGCAATGGACATAGCTTTTGTTGGAGAGAAGGACAAGTTTCTGGTGGTATATCTGGATAATATCACAGTATTTTCAAAGGATGATACCGAACACATTCAGCACCTGCAGAGAACCTTTGAAAAATGCAAAAGGTATGGTCTTTCCCTCAATCCTCAAAAATCTTTATTTGCATTAGATGAGGGAAAACTCTTAGGGCACATTGTAACTAAAGATGGTGTGAAAATAGACCCTAAGAGAGTTGAAGTTATAAACAGTATTCCTTTACCCAGGAATAAGAAGGAAGTGCAGGTGTTCCTAGGACGAATTAATTTTCTGAGAATATTTATTCCTAACTATGCTGAGATAGTTAGGCATATAACTGATATGCTTAAAAAGAACAATGAAGTAAAATGGGCCCAAGAATCTAGAGATGCATTCACAAGGATAAAATAGGCATTTGCAGAAGCTCCTGTGCTAGCTGGGCCATATTATACAAAGCCATTTATAATATTCTCATTTGCTTCACCCCATACAGTAGCAGGAGTCTTATTACAGAAAAATGTAGATGGATTTGAGCAACCAATAGCCTTTTTCAGTCGGGTGTTGCATGATGCAGAATTGAAATATAACATACTAGAAAAGCAGGCATATGCCCTGGTGAAATCTCTCAAAGCCTTTAGGACATATGTTTTGCAATCTCACATCACTGCATATGTCCCTACAGCAGCTGTCAAAGACATTCTCGTTCAGGGGGATAGCGAAGGTAAAAGAGGAAGATGGATTGCAAAAATTCAGGAGTATGATTTGGACATAAGGCCCACTAAGTTGGTTAAAGGACAAGGGCTAGCCAAAATTCTATCTGAATCAAATCATCAGGCTTTAGGCATAAATTCATCCATGATAGAAAATAAAGAATCTGAAAAAGGAGAAGAGCAGCATGGACTAGAGATGGCCACTCAAAAGATACATATAAAATATCTCACTAGTCCTTGGTACAAAGAAATAGTTGAATATATTTTAACTCTCAGCTGTCCTCCCAGCTATGATAAATCAAAATACAGGGCTTTGAGGCTGAAATCACAAAAGTATATAGTTGCCAATGGTCAGTTATATTGGAGAGATCCTTCAGGCATACTATTATTGTGCCTCACAGAGGATGAAGTAGAAAATATAATGGTGGAGTTTCATGAGGTAATTTGTGGAGGTCATTACAGTTGGAGGGCCACAGCACATAAAATTCTGAGAGCTGGTTTTTATTGGCCTCAATTATTTGGAGATGTTTTTAATTGGGTTAGAGCATGTGATAAATGTCAAAAATTTGCTGAGAGACAAAAGCTGCCCGCTCTGCCACTAATCCCAGTTCATATAGATGAACCATTTCAGCAATGGGGATTAGATTGTATTGGAGAAATACATCCCCCTTCAAGTGGCCAACATAAATGGATACTAACTGCAATAGATTACTTTACAAAGTGGGTGGAAGCCATCCCTGCGAGAAATGCTACAGATGCTGTAATCATCAAATTCATGGAAGAGATCATTTCCAGGTTCGGTTGTCCAGCTAGAATTGTACTGATAATGCACAGGCCTTCAAGTCCAATAAATTTGTAAATTTCTGCCAGCAGTATAATATTGCATTAAATCACTCTACAGCTTACTATCCGCAGGGGAATGGCTTGGCAGAATCTTCCAACAAAACTCTGGTGAGGGCCTTGAAGAAGACAATTAATGAGAATCAAAAGAATTGGGATTCCCAATTGAAGTTTGCTCTATGGGCGAATAGGATAACCAGCAAGAGAGCAACAGGTAAATCTCCTTATGAATTAGTATACGGACGAGCAGCAGTGTTTCTTGTGCAGTTGGCTTTGCCAGTGGCACATTTCATGCAGGAAAATCAGGAAGAGCCGGACGATATGGTCAGAAGGATAAATCAATTGGTGGAATTAGAGGAAACACGAGACCAGGTGAATCAAAGGTTAGCAGAATATCAGGAGAAGATGAAAAACATCTTTGATCAGCATGCAAAAGACAGGAAATTTCAAATTGGTGATCTGGTTCTCAGATGGGATATCCGGAGGGCTGAAAATGGAAAACATGCTAAATTTGATCCACTTTGGTTTGGCCCATTTAAGATTATGGAGCTAAAAGGTAATAATACATTTATTTTAGAAAATTTGCAGGGTGACTTGTTAGATGCCACTGTGAACAGCCAATTCCTAAAGCCATACTTTCAATTTTGATTCGGGCAGAGTATGCCTATTGTATTATATTGTATATAGACTTTGTTTCAGTTTTTATTTTAATAAGGGATGTGTGCTAATGAGTTTTGAAGAAAAAGAAAAAGGGCTGAAGAGCGGAATCTACATACAAGATGATCAAGGGTCTGCAAGTTCTCGACATGTCCAAGGATGAACATGCCGTCCCCAGATGGATCTGATGTTGTACATATCAACCCCTAAATTTATTTTGTGGTCATTAGCTCCTCCATTCAAGTTTTTAACTTGCAGATCCATTTAAATTTTTTTAAATCCCTCGTCATGGCCATAAAACCCCATTTCTGCCTATCGCTACCCTTTTCCGCCCGAAAAATACACTCTGCAAAGGTTAAGATCCGCATTTAAAAACATATCGGGCCTAGCCCCTACAGTCTTAGCCCCTTTGTTTGGATTCTCACATGACCCGGGCACAAAACCATGTGCCAGACAGGCAGGAGCTTATCGTCAAATATTTTGGGCACGTCTGGAGCTGTCCGATCAAAAACAAATTGACGGAGCGGAGCCGTGCTTACCGTGGTGGTCCTCGCGCCCGTACCCATTGTGAAACCGACGGTTTCATTCCGCACCACCATTGCTGAGAGGGTGGTATTCTCCATGGGGCCAACGACTCCATAGATCGCATGACAAGTGTCCTCATGTACGATTCCCAAAACTGCCCATTTTGCGCATTATTGTTCAGTCAAAGGTCGGGCAGCGGAATCATCGTCGGCCATTAGATCTCAAGTCCTCCATCCAACGGTGGTTATCCTCCGGAGCTGCACATGTTTTAACCCACGTCTATTGCGTCCCTGGCCCACCATTTCATTGTCCTCTGATGCGTTAAAACCGTCGATCTCATCCAATGATCGTGTGGCCCATATCATCCGCTTGACCACCTGCTGACCGAGCCTCCCACCACGACAGCGTTACACGTGTTCACCGTCTCATCCTCCGCCATGCATATATATGTTTCATTCATATATACATTCCATTGTCTTTCCCTGGTCAACCCGTCCACCTCCATCATCGTCCCCCTATTTTTTTCGCCACCCTGCATCGTTTCATCATCCTCTCAGACCTATACCACCATCTCCATTAACCCCACCATGTCCGCCATCCTTGTGATTGGTTTTATTTAACGAGTTTTTGTTTTTGCAGGTTTATCATGGCTAAGAATTATCATGATTCGTCACTCCCATTACAGAGGCCAAGAATGCACGGCAGGACCATGTTTCAGGAGTAAAATTGGTGGGAAAAGATCCAGGAGCTGCTATGATGTGACCACCATTAAAGAAAGCAAGGATTTGCAATTGTAGAACCCTCCAGAGAAAATCAAAGGGCAGATTTGGGTAGGCGAAAACATTAATGGGGCCGCATGAAATATCAGTGAAAGATCGAGAAATACAATGCCCTGCATTAAAGATCTGGGATTTTAATTCAAAGGTAGAGGGCCAAGAGTACTATGCACAATCACAAGCAATCTCAAGGTTTCATGGCAGTAGATTTTTCCCTTTCAGCAAAGGGCAGAACATTCGTATATTTTATTATTTGTGTCTTGTTTATAAGGAGATTACTCTCGCATTTATTTCGGGAGGTAGATTGTAAAGTCACAGCTTATTTATATTTGGTCATTCATATTGTGGCGCGAATGTTTTCCGCCATTTTATTCAAATGAGGTCATTAAATGTATCACCTACCCCCTTTCTCTAGAGTTTTCGTTTCTCCTATAAAAACTATGAAAAAACACATTGTGAGGGTTTCGTATTTCTATCAAGAACCGTGCTGAAAGGCTTTTGTATACATTTTGTAAAGTTTCTATATGAAGGCTCGTGAGCCCGTAGGGTTTTAGTGAGGAGGAGTTATAATCAGACAGATATCTCGGGTCTTTGTATCCCATAGTATGTAACCTTTCTTATGTGTTAATGTAATATCTCATTTCATTGCATTTATCTTCTTGTATCATGTTCTAGAATGCGAGTGGCTCACTGATCTTAAGTAAGGATTCATCCTAGTTGGTGCCCATACTTGGATTAGTCAAGCGCTTTAAATAGGCCTAGTCATGATATACTGTTCCATGTTTATGTCATTCATATTTTCTGCTATATTAGTTACTTGAGGAGGGTGCTTTTAAAACGCCGTTGTCATGTATGGATTCTTAGTTGGATAAGCCCATATGTGGTTCTGTTGTGTATCTGGGTATCAGCCTCATGCTAACTACTATCTTCTTCATGTTTCTTCACTGCATCCACTTTCTAATATTTGATTTCTGTGGCATATTATTTGAACTGGCCCTCTTTGCAGTAAGCTGTCTCTTAACTATCTGATGCTTTTGTATTGAATTTCTGCATGCCGTTCCTACATTATTCTTATCTTTGTATCAGCTTCTGAGAGAGTCTGGTCCCATTTCAATTAATTTCCTTGTTTTACAAGAGATAGCAGGAGAGCTTTTGGATTGACAACCCAAGCTATATTATGATCTCCTTGCTATGATAAGATGTCCTAGGCACTGGTCTATGGCAACTCTAGGTCGTCTCCAGGGAGTGACAATAATTATTACAACAACACATATTGGAACTTGGCACTTGTTGGCGCTTGGAAAGTCTTAGCATGTATGGAATACGTTGATATGCCTTGGTATGATTTGGCATGGTTGAATATTAAATTTATTTGAGATCAATTGTTGGAAAGTAAATGAGAAGCAACAAAGGAATACTTCGCACTTAGAATGACTTGGCACTTAGAATGCACTAAGACTTTGCACTTGGCACCTATTTCCGCCTAGTGTTAGTGTGATCTAAAATGGGTGGCTGAATTTTTATCCTATGCAAGCACCTCCTACTCAATTAAAACAAATTAAGATCTTGCTTATACATGCATGTGCGGAATTGCATACTTGAATCAGGTGTATGTGTTTTAACTATTTTAAGGCTTTATGTGTGAGGAATTAATTTTTTTTTTAATATTATTAAAATAATGTATGTCAAACATAAATTTCATAAAATTAACCAACAACACATAACAACAAACATAACAAATGAGTTCACCCTCAAAACTTGGGCTACGTCTCCTTGAGCCTCCGTCAACGGAATTAGCTCTTTGGGATTAAGATGGAAAATTTATTTTATAAGTTTTTAAGCGACTCCAATGGTTTTTTGAACTGTACCAATGTGTTTAGAATACCATCATGCCCTGGATTGACTACTAAGTCTCTAGAAATGGATCTAGGCTCCCTTGTGCTTGACCTCTTCTGTCGGTGTCCTTAAGCTACCCTGATATTATCTGTGGCACAAACTATTTTAGAAGTCATCTTATATACCTAAAACCTTTTCTATTGTATCCATCACATATCAATTATCCAAAATATTCTATAAATTGGCTCAAAATAGTCTCTGGCTACTTTGGTTATGCCTCCCAACACTTGATGGCACCCTGTGGCTCTTGGCTCACTGAAAAAATCCCTGTAGCATATCAGCCTTTAGAAGTCTCCAAATGCTTCTTTAAACCACATCATTGGATTCATAAGGTTTAAGATATTCAGAAATGACTATTGGTTTCCTGAGAATAAACTCTAGCTGCCCTCGCTAGGCCTCATTCTCATGTTGGCTCCTAGTGGCCCTAGTAGCCCTTGGAACTTTTATGAATCAAAATCATGCTTAGAATCTTGAGTTGGCTCTTCAAACCTCACCAATGACTCTAGAATGCTACAAATAGTCAAGAATTACTCTTTTTTCACTCAGAATGGTCGCAAATTGAGCCTTCTACACTTTTTTCCAATATCTCCTAGGAAAACTCCACTAAATGTGAGAACTCTAGTATGTGGAGAAATCCAGTTAACTGGAGTTATATTAGGGCTGACCACCAAATTTGGTGTTCCCTTATCCACTCTACCAATAATTCCATGCAAATATTGTTATGGTTAGGCTGATGGCCACATGCACACCCCAACCGTTAATGGCTTGACAATTAGTGGAAATAGCAGAATATAATATCAAAGTTTCATTACATACATACATTTGTGATCAAACAACGCTTATGTTTAAAACATATCACACATAGCCTTAAAAATCTTACATACACGCTAAATATGGTTCTCGGGTCCCACAACATGCAACCAATCATAGCGCATCGCAAATCGCTTTTCCGCAAGTTTAACGTGGTATCAATAATGATAAACCGTAACTCTTGTGAAGTGCACTCGTGCGCAATTCCAACACATGGCATTCCCTCGTCGCATCGAATATTTCAAATCTTACCGCATCACAACCAATTTCCCTTGCGAACTCTTAACGATATCTGTTAATATTTGTGAAATGTGATATCGCGACCTATCATCTGCCATTGATTTGCATCTGATCTAACGATACTCACCTACTCGCCCTTCTTCACATCACAACATAAATAACATAACCTATGAAGACTTAATCGTAAACTTGAACTTTGTGGATCTGCGATATGTGCATGGTCACTCCACACAACACGTGTCTTGTCTCAATCACATCGCAAGATATATATATCTTAACTTGTGATGAATGAATGGTAAATATGATAATCTCTGATGCAATGTATGCTCGTCCATCTATCCTCATTGTCACTTCGTTTGCTTCGTTCTAAAATTTTAACTTACTATCCATTTCACCTGTAACATTTCCACCCTTGTGCAATCCCTGATTCTATATGTAGAGTTCAAGACTCCATGACAACAACCAATTCAGATTCAATCCGGTTCTGAACCTGTTTACCACTTCGAACCCAATCCTGTAATTTTAATTTTGAGCAATCCTTAAGCCTTGATACCAATTTCATCACTCCTTCCCATTGATGGGCTTTTGGACCCACAAAAGCTAAAGATTATCTGCCTTGAGCTTCAACACTCTGCTGCTTTCAAGTTATCAACTGATTTTTCTTGACAAGTCCCTTCGGCAATCACCTTAACATGCCTTGCACCACAACTGGCTATGTCTCTTGACCACTTATCTCTAGTTGTTGTTGATGCATTTCAACATTGCTGGCTACTGTAGATTGATGCATACCCTGCTATACCATTGTTCTCTCTATGTGCTTGGAAAACTGTTAGCCTTCCCACTGAGAATGAAGTCCCTCTTGCAACAAAGACATACAAGCTTCTTCTTGGAAATCCTCTTATCCAAATTAAGCTTGCAATATGAGTGAACTCTTGGTGTCAACACAAGAAACCAACTTGTTCTGCAATGGCTGCAAATCACTTTGCATATTTTCCACTTCTCACTGAATGGACCAAAACTTCCTACAACATCTTTTCACAAGAGCACACGATCAATCTTGAAAAGAAAATCTTATGCAAGAATTGAAATGAATACCACCTCTTTTTTCTTCTTCAAAGCATTGATTTTCACCTTACTATAACATCACATACATGGTGATCCTCTTGCACATTAGCGTATCCATTTATCGACACACAATCGACAAACACCCTCGACTAAAACATAAGTCGTGCAACATGCAACATCAACAAGAAGTCGACATTAGATGTGCAATACAATCGACACAAAATCGATGTGAAATGTGTGCGACACAATTGACACAAGTGGAAAAACATGTGTGTGACACAATCGACATAAGTCGATATACTACATGGTACATATTAACAACACTCGTGCGTGTATCAATGTACAATGAACCTATTTACAAGTTCGCTATTTACACATACAAACTCATGCACATGTACACTTTCAGCTCTCCCTTTCAAGTACCAATAAGTACATAATCCCAAAACACATGTGGGTGACTATAAGAGCTAAACTGAATGATATTGCTACAACAAAAGTGAGTAACATACCCATCTTTTACACCTCCATGAAGAAATTTTGCAACAACAAAGAAATACCTTCAACTGAACAACATTCACATGCAATCTTGCATCATACAAGTTGTGATCACGGCCCTCTTTGCAGTAAGCTGTCTCTTAACTATCTGATGCTTTTGTATTGGAGTTTTGCATGCTGTTCCTACATTATTCTTATCTTTGTATCGACTTCTGAGAGAGTTTGGTTCCATTTAAACTAATTTCCTTGTTTTGCAAGAGATAGTAAGAGAGCTTTTGGATTGACAACCCAAGCTATATTATGAGCTCCTTGCTATGTTAAGGTGTCCTAGGCACTGGTCTATAGCAACTCTAGGCTGTCTCTAGGGGGACAATAATTGTCGACAACATCTTTCTGGCACCGTTGCCGGGGACGAATTTAAGAATATCAATTTCCCTGGGCCTCGACAAATCATATTCACTCTCTAATCAGGTGAGCACAGAGAGTTGAAGAGTTGCATATCTCTCACCTTGGCGACTCCATTGTTCTTTATTTGATAAATCTATTGGTAGTCCTGGCTCCTCGAAAGCCACATTTGAGGTCAGATTCCTCTAAGTTAAAGACATCCTCTGTATCTGACCCAGAGAAGATTATTCATAGAAGAAGTTGGAAAGAAAGACAATAAGCCCGTGCTGAAGTCCCTGAATATTCTGTAGAAGATCATCCATCCTCTTCTTCTCAAGAAATTCCAGTAGAAAATCCTGACTTTACTGAAGAAAATCCTGAATATTACTCAGATAGCCCACCCAGGGGAAGTTCTAGAACCAAAGAAAACCTTCATCTCACCCCTGAGGCCGAAGAAGTTAAAGAAATCACAGAGGTAGCCTTTGTTAATCGTGAATTGTTTCCATCCACACCTCAGACCTCTGTACAACACATTCTGACTGTTATACATACTCCTCTCCCACCTCCTCCGCTTCCTCCATTTGTAAATCAAACTGTTGCACAGCCCCCACCTCCTCCAATGGCTAATGTACCAGCTTTTCTATTGAACAAATATGCTCCACTGGCCTTACCCCAAGTGCTAAATGATATGCCACAGGATTATTTGAAGATTCTGCCTAGATTTAATGGAGAAAATGAAATTGATGCTCAGAAACATCTTGAGACTTTCTGCTCCTTTGCAGAGAACTTTAATGTTGAACATTTAGATGTGGTCTTAAGATTATTTGTGCAATCTTTGGATGGTGAAGCCAGAAAATGGTTCAAGACCTTGGGAAACCGTTCAGTGACCACCTGGGATGACATGGAGAATACTTTTCTCAGGAAATGGGGAGAAAATAAAGACCATGGACAGTGTCTTACTGAATTCAATACTCTTAAGAAGAAACATAATGAAGGAGTGTCAGAGTTTATTAAAAGATTTAACAAGTTATATTTGAGCCTGCCTCCTGAGATGAAGCCTCACTAGACTGCTGCTAAAGTGGTTTTCATAGCAGCCTTTGACTCAGATTTTGGCTTCTCCTTGAGGGAAATAAAACTCCACTTTAGATGATGCTCATTCAGATGCCCTGGAATTGGAAGCAAACTTTGCCTCCACTGGGAGATCAAAAGGAAAATCTGAACAAGAAACTAGGAGGAGAGGCAAAGAAGAGGTTTCCACCTCTAATCAAGATAAGGATATAGATAAGATGGATGAAATAAGTAAGATGGTTAAGAAGATGGTCAAGCTTGAGTTGGAGGCTAAGAATGCAGCTCCCAAGAATTTCTATAATGCTCCAAACAGAGGATACAATCCCCAGTATAAGAGACCACCATTGCAAATATTGCCAAGAGAAGCAAAGGAGCAGTAAGATCAGGTACCACACCCACTATACCTGGAAGGTCCAGCAGATGACTCCACTGAAGACGCTGCTTATGAACTAGAAGATTCAAATTTTGCGTTCTCAAACAACGATGAAGTGGAATTCCCGTTGCAAGAAGAAGAAGAAGCAGAGATTGATCATTATTGTAAACAATTTGCTGATTTCATGCAAGCGTAATTCAATGTAAAATATGATCTCAGATCTTCAAGGAAGAGGACTCGAACTCAAGATCAAGAAGAGGAGCCACCTCAGAAGGAGGTACCTGCTCAGAAGGAATCAGAAACAAAGAGAAACACATAAAAAGGTAAGAGTCCTCTAAATACTCCCCTGCAGCCTAATGATCAGATTCCTTCTTCTTCAAAAGTAGCCAGCCCTCCTAATGATGAATCTGTGTCAAAAGAAATTAAATTTTCAACTGAAAATAAAGAGTCAAAAGAAGTTGTGATAGAAAATCCCCCTCCTGCTTTTAGTTTGCAAAAAGAACTTGAGAAAATTAAAATTCCAGTCCCCTTGACCGAGCTGCTAAAACAACCTGCATATCAGTCTCAAGTTACTTCTTTTATGCTCCCTCCTGAAATATCAATTGTGCCTGATAGTTTAAACCTTCAAGAAGAAATACCCATGGTAGTCTTTGGCCCACATGTTGAGGAGGTAGATCCTTCTACTCCTCCTTTTTATGTGTCTCTAGTTATTCATGACCTGCTGTTACACAATTGTATGTTAGATTCTGGGGCTTCCCATAATCTTATGCCTCTATCCGTCATGGAACAACTAGGACTACAAATCACACGCCCATATAAAGACCTTTATTCATTTGATTCCAAAAGAGTCAAATGCTTGGGGATGATTAAAGATTTAGTGGTCAATTTGGCCCAAATTCTAGCAAAGAGTGTGGTCATGGACATTGTGGTGGCTGATATCCCAACCCGCTTTGGCATGTTGCTGTCAAGGTCCTGGGGTACAAAAATTGGTGCGTCAATTAAGCTGGATTTAACATGTGCTACCATCCCAGATTTTGGTGGAAAGGAGAGGAGGTTATACAGAGAGACTAAATTTGTCAAGGTAGTTACTAAGGCTGATAACTCTGAAAATTCACCAGTCTATAGTAAAGAAAGAGATTTTTCATGCTTTATGCTAGAAGAAGATCAAAATTATGTGCATGAATCCTCCAAAATTAAGGATGAGCAGCCTTCAGAAAATTATGAAGCTGGAATCTGGACTTTACATTTTGATGGGGCAAATTCAAGAGAAGGAAATGGAGCTGGGGTGTTATTAATCTCTCCTACAGGAAAATGGGTCCCACTGTCCTTTAAATTGGAATATGAGGCTACCAATAATGTAGCTGAATATGAAGCACTTTTATTGGGATTTCAAACAGCCAGAAACATGGGCATACAAAGTTTGAAAGTCATGGGAGACTCGGAGCTGGTGGTCAGACAAGTCATAAATCAATGCCAAACCAAGCATCCTCGCCTGAGAGCCTACAGGAATTAAATATGGGACATGGTGGAGAATTTCTTCTCATCATTCAACATACAGTTCATGCCCCGGGAGTAGAATAGAATGGCAGACTCTCTTGCTATGGCTGCAAGTACATTTCGTCCTCCACAGAATCCTCTTTTGAGGTATGAAATTGAAGTACGATATAGACCATCAATCCCAGATAATATTAAACACTGGTAGGTTTTTGAAGATGATGAACAGATGAAGAGATTCCTGGAGACAGTGGGTGAGTTTTCAAATATGGAGATTGATGATAATGAAGAAGAGGAAGCTGAAAATGTTGTGGAAAACAAATGGGAAGAAAAAATAGCAGGAAATAAGGTGCTGCAGATGAAAGGAAATATCATACCTAGAGGGATGGTACCTCTAGAAAGATTGTTTGACAAAAATGATGTTCCATTGCAGCATAATAGAATAGTAGAAGAAAATCAGGTAGAAGACTTGAATTTGGGCACTGATGCTGAGCCCAAAATTGTAAGATTATCCAAGAAGGTTTCAGAGGAATACAAAAGAAAATATTTGAAATTGTTTTAGTCATACAAGGATGTATTTTCATGGTCTTATCAAGACCTTAAAACTTTTGATGTTGATATAATGCAGCATAAAATTCCTTTGAGAGAAGATGCAAAGCCTTATAAGCAGAAGCTCAGGCAGATAAATCCTCTGTTGCTTCCCTCTATTGAAAAAGAAATCAAGAAGCTGCTAAAGGCCAAAATAATTGTGCCACTAAGATACTCAGAATGGGTAGAAAACCTTGTTCCTGTTCGAAAGAAAAATGGAGAAATATGGTTGTGTGTAGATTTCAGAAACTTAAATAGAGCATCTTTAAAAGATAATTATCCATTGCCTAAGATGGATCACATTCTGCAGAAAGTGGTCGGAGCCTCCAGAATGTCAATGATGGATGGGTTTTCTGTTTATAATCAGGTAGCTGTGTTCCCAGAGGATCAGAAGAAAATTGCATTTACAACACCATGGGGAACATTTATGTATGCCAGGATGCCACTTGGATTAATCAATGCAGGACCTACTTTTCAGAGGGCAATGGACATAGCCTTTGTCGGGGAGCAGGACAAGTTTCTGGTGGTATGTCTAGATGATATCATGGTATTTTCAAAGGATGATACTGAACACATTCAGCACTTGCATAGAACCTTTGAAAAATGCAGAAGGTATGGTCTCTCCCTCAATCCTCAAAAATCTTTATTTGCATTAGATGAGGGAAAACTCTTAGGGCACATTGTAACTAAAGATGGTGTGAAAATAGACCCTAAGAGAGTTGAAGTTATAAACAGTATTCCTTTACCCAGGAATAAGAAGGAAGTGCAGGTGTTTCTAGGCCGAATCAATTTCCTGAGAAGGTTTATTCCTAACTATGCTGAGATAGTTAGTCATATAACTGATATGTTGAAAAATAATAATGAAGTAAAATGGTCTCAGGGATCTAGAGATGCATTCACCAGAATAAAACAGGCATTTGCTGAAGCTCTTGTACTAGCTGGACCAGATTACAACAAGCCATTTATGATTTTTTCTTTTGCATCACCTCATACAATAGCTGGAGTATTGTTGCAGAAAAATGAAGATGGATATGAGCAGCCAATAGCCTTCTTTAGCCAGGTATTACATGATGCAGAATTAAAGTATAACATACTTGGGAAGAAGGAATATGCCCTGGTGAAGTCCCTCAAAGCCTTTAGAACATATGTTTTGCAGTCCCACATTACTGCATATGTTCCTACAGCAGCTGTCAAAGATATCCTCGTTCAAGGAGACAGTGAAGGTAAAAGGGGAAGATGGATTGCAAAAATACAAGAATATGATTTGGACATCAGACCTACTAGGCTGATTAAAGGACAGGGACTTGCTAAAATGTTATCTGAATCAAATCATCAAGCCTTGGGCATTAATTTATCTGTGATTGCAAGTGAAGAGTCAGAAAATGAAAAAGACCAGCAAGGACTGGAGAAATCCACTCAAAAAGCACATCTAAAGTATCTCACTAGTCCTTGGTACAAAGAAATAGTTGAATATCTTTTAACACTCAGTTGTCCACCCAGCTGTGATAAATCAAAATACAGGGCTTTGAGGTTGAAATCACAAAAGTATATAGTTGCCAATGGTCAGTTATATTGGAGAGATCCTTCAGGCATACTATTATTGTGCCTCACAGAGGATGAAGTAGAAAATATAATGGTGGAGTTTCATGAAGGAATTTGTGGAGGCCATTACAGTTGGAAGGCCACAGCACATAAAATACTGAGAGCTGGTTTTTATTGGCCTAAATTATTTGGAGATGTTTTTAATTGGGTTAAAGCATGTGATAAGTGTCAAAAATTTGCTCAGAGACAAAAACTGCCTGCTTTGCCCCTAATTCCAATTCATATAGATGAACCATTTCAGCAATGGGGATTACATTTTATTGGAGAAATACATCCCCCTTCAAGTGGCCAACATAAATGGATATTGACTACAATATTTTACTTTACAAAGTGGGTGGAAGCCATACCTACAAGAAATGCTACAGATGTTGTAATCATCAAATTCATGGAAGAGAACATCATATCGAGGTGTGGCTGTCCAGCTAGAATTGTAACTGATAATGCACAGGCCTTCAAGTCCAATAAATTTGTAAATTTCTGCCAGCAGTATAATATTGCATTAAATCACTCCACAGCTTACTATCCACAGGGGAATGGCTTGGCAGAATCTTCCAACAAAACTCTGGTGAGGGCCTTGAAGAAGACAATTAATGGGAATCAAAAGAATTGGAATTCCCAATTGAAATTTGCTCTGTGGACGAATAGAGTAACTAGCAAGAGAGCAACTGGGAAATCTCCTTATGAACTGGTATATGGGAGAGCAGTCGTGTTTCCTGTGCAATTGGCTTTGCTAGTGGCACGTTTCATGCAGGAAAGTCAGGAAGAACCAGATGACATGGTCAGAAGAATTAACCAACTGGTAGAATTGGAGGAAACACGGAGCCAAGTGAATCAGAGATTAGCGGAGTATCAGGAGAAAATGAAAAACATCTTTGATCAGCATGCAAAGGACAGGAAATTTCAAATTGGTGATCTGGTTCTCAGATGGGATATCCGGAGGGCTGAAAAGGGCAAACATGCTAAATTTGATCCACTTTGGTTTGGCCCATTTAAGATTATGGAGCTAAAAGGTAATAATACATTTATTTTAGAAAATTTGCAGGGTGACTTGTTAGATGCCCCTGTGAACGGCCAATTCCTAAAGCCCTACTTTCAATTTTGATTCGGGCAGAGTATGCCTGTTGTATTATATTGTATATAGAATTTGTTTCAGTTTTTATTTTAATAAGGGATCTGTGCTAATGACTTTTGAAGAAAAAACAAAAGGGCTGAAGAGTGGAATCTACATACAAGATGATCAAGGGTCTGCAAGTTCTCGACATGTCCAAGGATGAACATGCCGTCCCTAGATGGAGCTGATGTTGTACATATCAACCCCTACATTTATTTTGTGGTCATTAGCCCCTCCATTCAATTTTTTAACTTGCAGATCCGTTTAAATCTGTTTAAATCCCCCGTTGTGGCCATAAAACCCCATTTTCTGCCTATCGCTACCCTTTTCCGCCCGAAAAATACACTCTGCAAAGGTTAAGATCCGCATTTAAAAAACTATCGGGCCTAGCCCCTGCAGTCATAGCCCCTTTGTTTGGATTCTCTCCATATGACCCGACGCCGTGACCGAAGCATTTCCCCTGCGGGGGCTTTACTCTATCCGTAAGGTCAAACCTTGGTGCCCCCGTAGTTGATTCCTCGGGATGGGTGAAGACTTAACCTAACAGCTGCCATTCACTACGGGGGGTCGCTCCAAAAGTCTCGTGTCCGTACACCTTGGGCCCCCGCAGTTCATCTCTGCCGTCCGATCAAAAACCAATCAACGGAGCGGAACTGTTTCCCGTGGTGGTCCCCGCGCCCGCGTTCATTGTGTGAAAACCGGTGGTTTCATTCCGCACCACCCATCCATAGCCGGCGGTATTTCCCGCGGATGCAGCGATTCCATACGCTGGGTGACGCGTGTCCGAGTGTACTATTTCGAAAACCGCCCATTTCGCGCATTATCTCCTGGACGAAAGCCGGGCAGCGGAATTCACCTCGGCCGTTCGATCTTGGGGTCCACATCTAACGGCTATGGTCCTCCAAAATCCCACACGCGATAATATTTGTCCACGGCGCCCCTGGCCCACTGCCTATCGCCCCCAGCGCATTTCTAACCGTAGATCTTCTCTGGAGATCTAATGGTCACGATTTATCCACTCGGTCATTGAATCAGTTCACTTCCACATCATCCTTCCACCTGTCTTTCGTACATCCTCGTCATTTGTTTCACGTGTTCACTGCGTCATACCTCCACCTTTCATATATCCGATTCATTCATCGTATTTGAACATTTTTTACGTTACAAACCTCCGCCAGTTCATTCTTCATTATTCTATTACGTTTTCTTCACCCTACTGTAATTTCTCCACCACCCTGCACTGTTTTACTTCTTTGTAAACTTGCTCCACCATCTCCATTAACCCCACCATGTCTGCCATCCCTGTGCTTGGTTTTATTTAACGGGTTTTTGTTTTTACAGAATCACCATGGCTAAAACTATCATGATTCGCCATTGCCATTACAGAGGCCGAGAATGCACGACAGGACCATGTTTCAGGAGCAGAATTGGTGGGAATAGATCAGGGAACTGCTATGATGTGACCACCATTAAAGAAAGCAAGGATTTGAATCTATAGAACCCTCCAGAGAAAATCAAGAGACAGATTTGGGTAGGCGAGAACATTAATGGGGCAGCATGAAATATCAGCGAAAGATCAAGAGACACAACGCCCTGCATTAAAGATCTGGGGTTTAAATTCAAAGTTAGAGGGCCGAGAGTACTATGCACAATCACAAGCAATCTCAAGGTTTCATGGCAGCAGATTTTTCCCTTTCAGCAAAGGGAAAAACATTTGTATATTTTATTATTTGTGTCTTGTTTATAAGGAGATTTTCATCCTCAGCATTTATTTCTGGAGGTAGATTGTAAAGTACAGTTATTTATATTTATTCATTCATAGTGTGGGCGCGAATGTTTTCCGCCATTTTATTCAAATCAGATCATTAAATGTGTATCACCTACCTCCTTTCTCTAGAGTTTTCTGCTTCTCCTATAAAAACTATGAAAAAACACATTGTAAGGGTTCCAGATTTCTATCAGCAAACTGTGCAGTGAAAGGCTTTGTATACATCTTGTAAAGTTTCTGTATGAAGGCTCAGAGCCCGTAGGGTCTCAGTGAGGAGGAGTTATAAATGTAATGAGGATTCTGGTCTTTGGTATCCCACAGTATGTAATCTTTTCTTATGTGTTAATATAATATCTCATTTCATTGCATTTATATTCTTGTATCATGTTCTAGAATGCGAGTGGCTCACTGATCTTAAGTAAGGATTCATCCTAGTTGGTGCCCATACTTGGATTAGTCAAGCGCTTTAAATAGGCCTAGTCATGATATATTGTTCCATGTTCATGTCATTCATATTTTATGCTATATTAGTTACTTGAGGAGGGTGCTTTTAAAATGCCGTTGTCATGTATGGATTCTTAGTTGGATAAGCCCATATGTGGTTTTGTTGTGTATCTGGGTATCAGCCTCATGCTAACTAGTATCTTCTTCATGTTTCTTCACCGCATCCACTTTCTGATATTTGATTTCTGTGGCATATTATTTGAACTGGCCCTCTTTGCAGTAAGATGTCTCTTAACTGTCTGATGCTTTTGTATTGGAGTTTTGCATGCTGTTCCTACATTATTCTTATCTTTGTATCAGCTTCTGAGAGAGTTTGGTTCCATTTAAACTAATTTCCTTGTTTTGTAAGAGATAGTAAGAGAGCTTTTGGATTGACAACCCAAGCTATATTATGAGCTCCTTGCTATGTTAAGATGTCCTAGGCACTGGTCTATAGCAACTCTAGGTTGTCTCTAGGGTAGACAATAATTGTTGACAACAACACATATTGGAACTTGGCACTTGTTGGCGCTTGGAAAGTCTTAGCATGTATGGAATACGTTGATATGCCTTGGTATGATTTGGCATGGTTGAATATTAAATTTATTTGAGATCAATTGTTGGAAAGTAAATGAGAAGCAACAAAGGAATACTTCGCACTTAGAATGACTTGGCACTTAGAATGCACTAAGACTTTGCACTTGGCACCTATTTCCGCCTAGTGTTAGTGTGATCTAAAATGGGTGGCTGAATTTTTATCCTATGCAAGCACCTCCTACTCAATTAAAACAAATTAAGATCTTGCTTATACATGCATGTGCGGAATTGCATACTTGAATCAGGTGTATGTGTTTTAACTATTTTAAGGCTTTATGTGTGAGGAATTAATTTTTTTTTTAATATTATTAAAATAATGTATGTCAAACATAAATTTCATAAAATTAACCAACAACACATAACAACAAACATAACAAATGAGTTCACCCTCAAAACTTGGGCTACGTCTCCTTGAGCCTCCGTCAACGGAATTAGCTCTTTGGGATTAAGATGGAAAATTTATTTTATAAGTTTTTAAGCGACTCCAATGGTTTTTTGAACTGTACCAATGTGTTTAGAATACCATCATGCCCTGGATTGACTACTAAGTCTCTAGAAATGGATCTAGGCTCCCTTGTGCTTGACCTCTTCTGTCGGTGTCCTTAAGCTACCCTGATATTATCTGTGGCACAAACTATTTTAGAAGTCATCTTATATACCTAAAACCTTTTCTATTGTATCCATCACATATCAATTATCCAAAATATTCTATAAATTGGCTCAAAATAGTCTCTGGCTACTTTGGTTATGCCTCCCAACACTTGATGGCACCCTGTGGCTCTTGGCTCACTGAAAAAATCCCTGTAGCATATCAGCCTTTAGAAGTCTCCAAATGCTTCTTTAAACCACATCATTGGATTCATAAGGTTTAAGATATTCAGAAATGACTATTGGTTTCCTGAGAATAAACTCTAGCTGCCCTCGCTAGGCCTCATTCTCATGTTGGCTCCTAGTGGCCCTAGTAGCCCTTGGAACTTTTATGAATCAAAATCATGCTTAGAATCTTGAGTTGGCTCTTCAAACCTCACCAATGACTCTAGAATGCTACAAATAGTCAAGAATTACTCTTTTTTCACTCAGAATGGTCGCAAATTGAGCCTTCTACACTTTTTTCCAATATCTCCTAGGAAAACTCCACTAAATGTGAGAACTCTAGTATGTGGAGAAATCCAGTTAACTGGAGTTATATTAGGGCTGACCACCAAATTTGGTGTTCCCTTATCCACTCTACCAATAATTCCATGCAAATATTGTTATGGTTAGGCTGATGGCCACATGCACACCCCAACCGTTAATGGCTTGACAATTAGTGGAAATAGCAGAATATAATATCAAAGTTTCATTACATACATACATTTGTGATCAAACAACGCTTATGTTTAAAACATATCACACATAGCCTTAAAAATCTTACATACACGCTAAATATGGTTCTCGGGTCCCACAACATGCAACCAATCATAGCGCATCGCAAATCGCTTTTCCGCAAGTTTAACGTGGTATCAATAATGATAAACCGTAACTCTTGTGAAGTGCACTCGTGCGCAATTCCAACACATGGCATTCCCTCGTCGCATCGAATATTTCAAATCTTACCGCATCACAACCAATTTCCCTTGCGAACTCTTAACGATATCTGTTAATATTTGTGAAATGTGATATCGCGACCTATCATCTGCCATTGATTTGCATCTGATCTAACGATACTCACCTACTCGCCCTTCTTCACATCACAACATAAATAACATAACCTATGAAGACTTAATCGTAAACTTGAACTTTGTGGATCTGCGATATGTGCATGGTCACTCCACACAACACGTGTCTTGTCTCAATCACATCGCAAGATATATATATCTTAACTTGTGATGAATGAATGGTAAATATGATAATCTCTGATGCAATGTATGCTCGTCCATCTATCCTCATTGTCACTTCGTTTGCTTCGTTCTAAAATTTTAACTTACTATCCATTTCACCTGTAACATTTCCACCCTTGTGCAATCCCTGATTCTATATGTAGAGTTCAAGACTCCATGACAACAACCAATTCAGATTCAATCCGGTTCTGAACCTGTTTACCACTTCGAACCCAATCCTGTAATTTTAATTTTGAGCAATCCTTAAGCCTTGATACCAATTTCATCACTCCTTCCCATTGATGGGCTTTTGGACCCACAAAAGCTAAAGATTATCTGCCTTGAGCTTCAACACTCTGCTGCTTTCAAGTTATCAACTGATTTTTCTTGACAAGTCCCTTCGGCAATCACCTTAACATGCCTTGCACCACAACTGGCTATGTCTCTTGACCACTTATCTCTAGTTGTTGTTGATGCATTTCAACATTGCTGGCTACTGTAGATTGATGCATACCCTGCTATACCATTGTTCTCTCTATGTGCTTGGAAAACTATTAGCCTTCCCACTGGGAATGAAGTCCCTCTTGCAACTATGGTAGATAAACTTTGTCTTGGAAATCCACTTTCCAAATTAAGCTCACAAGATGAGTGAAATTTTGGCATAAAAAAAACACCAGCTTGTTTTGCAATGGCTGCAAAAAATTTTGCATCTCATCCACTTCTCACTGAATGGACTACAAACTTCCTACAACATCCTGTCACAAGAATGCACATCAATAATGAAAAGAAAATCTTATGCAAGAATTGAAATGAAGATCACCTCTTTTCGCTCCTTTAAAGCACTCACTGTCACCTTCCTATAGCATCAAATACATGGCAATCCTCTTCCACATTGGTGTATCCATTTATCTACTCACAATCGAAAAACACCTTCGACTAAAACATAAGTCATGCAACATGCGGCATCAACAACAAGTCGACATGAAATGTGAAATACAATCGACACAAGATGATATGGAATGTATGTGACACATTCAACACAAGTCGACAAACATGTGTACGACACAATCGACATAAGTTGATATACAGCATGATACATATTGACAACACTCGTGCATGTATCAATGTACAATAAACCTATTTACAAGTTTGCTATTTACACATACAAACTCATGCATGTGTACACTTTCAACTGTACCTTTCAAGTAAAAACAAGTACATAATCAAAAAACATGTGGGTGACTTTAAGATCTTAACTGAATGATATTGCTACAACATAAGTGAGTGACATACTCCTCTATTACACCTCCACAACGAAATTTTGCAACAACAAAGAAATGCCTTCAACTGAACAACATTCACGTGCAATCTTGCATAATACAAGTTTTGATCCTTTGCTACAACTTGTAATACTTTTTAAAAAAAATCATGCATATATAAGGCTGAAATTTGCATCTATGTACAAAGTAAATGCATGCCTTACTTGGTCAAGAAATCAAGCCATTTCTTGCCAACCCACTTCAATGGCAATTTTTCCTGCTGAACATTTTCTTCTAGTGACTCATCTGGACTCACATCGATGATGGAATCGCTAGTCACATTCTCATCAATCTTTTTATCCTCTTGCTTCATGCGCTTGGGATGAGTGGTTGGATGCAATGTCCAACATTGGGTAATAAGATGTCCCTTTTTCTGGCAATGTGTGAAAATATTTTGCATCTTCTGTGCAAGTCACCTTTGCTTGAAATGTTTCCTATATACATTCATTCTCTTCCATCATTTTGAAACTTCATGGTTACACAAACCACAATAGGAAAAAAAACACTTTCTCCCATTCATGCATGCAGATTTTTCATGCTTAACATAGTCATAAACAACTTGATTATGGGAAGAATTATACCTCGAATGTTTCTTTGCATGTACATATTTTTTACCCTCTTGAGGAGATGAACTTGAAGAGGTTCCAGCTCTCTTCTGAAGACCAACACCAGTGTTCATGTCTTGATAGCTGTCAAAACTCTCTTTCTCACCATAAGTTGCATGTATACAAACATCTTGCTGCAACATGGGTTTCAAACAATGGAATTCATCTTGAATATAAAGTTGACATGTTTGTGGGTTTGAACCTGCAATAAGTGTTCTTCTTGGAACTGGCTCAAGTGCCTTCATGGCTTTAGAACTTTCTCCATAAAGTTGTCCACAACCAAGACCCAAATACTTAGGCCTTTCCTCAACCATAATTGGCTCAACTATGCCTTGTGCATGTTTTCCTAATATTTGACCTTCATAGCCCATTTTCATCTTCAATTTGGACCATATTCCTCTAATGTGTTTTTCAAAAAAAGCTACACATTTATCTTGAGAGGAAATTGAAGATAAACTTTAATTATTTACCTCTTCTTCAAGCACATGCTTGACTAAGGCTTCTTGGGCATCATGGAGTTGAATCTCTATCTCATGCATATTTTGAAGAAGTTGTTGCTTCTCTTTCTTCATGGCAACCATTTTTTCTTGAAGTTTAGTGCTTTGCCTTACATCTTCATACAACTATTGAACCATATCTTTCATGATGTGAAAGTATTGCAACGTCTCTTTATCAAAGAGTCTTGCAAAGGAGGACGATTTAGAAACGTCACTTGATGAAGTCGTCATCATTATGTAAATTAATTAAATAAATCAACAAAAATTCTCAAAGCTTCAAAAATAATTGACAAAGCTTCAAAAACAATTTGGCTATAGATTAAAGCTCTTCTCTATAGCTTGTATCTCTTCTTCAAGAAGCCTCTTTTGCAAATAATCCCTCTTGTGCTTCAAGGGTTTCCTTGAGGTCCTTTGGGTAAGGAGGATGCTTTCGGCCTTCTTCCTTCTTTTCCTCTTCTAGACTTAGCTAGAATTATCTCCCCTTCACCTCTAGCATAATCAAACTTGTAAGCATCGGTCAATTTGCAAACAGTTAAATTATTTTCACTGTTAAACACCCTTCAAGTCAAAAAAGCAAGCAAGCAACCTTGTGCTCTGATACCAAACTGATCTGAAATGGGTGGCTGAATTGTTATGCTATGTAAGCACCTCCCACTCAATTAAAACAAATTAAGATCTTGATTATACATGCATGTGCGGAATTGCATAATTGAATCAGGTGTATGTGTTTTAACTATTTTAAGTATTTATGTGTGAAGAATTAAACATTTTTTTAAGCTGATTAAAATCATGTATAACAACCATAAATTTTAGCAAATTAACCAACAGCACATAGCAACAAACATGATAAATGATTTCACCCTCAACACTCGAGCTACATCTCCTTGAGCCTCCGTCAATGGAATTGGATCTTTGGGATTAAGATGGAAAATTTCTTTTGTAAGTTGCTACTCAACTTCAATGGTTGTTTGAACTGTACCAATGGGTTTGGAATACCATCATACCCCTGGATTGACTACTACGTCTCTCGAAATGGACTTAGGCTACCTTGGGCTTGACCTCTTCTATCGGTGTCCTTGAGCTACCCTAAGCTTCTATGTGGCACAAACTCTTTTATAATTCCTCTTCCATCCCTGAAACCTTTTCTACTATCTCCATAACATATAAATCTTCCAAAATAGGCTATTCATTCACTCAAAATGGCCTCTAGCTACTCTAGCTATGCCTCCAACACTTGATGGCACCTTGTGGCTCTTGGCTCACTGGAAAATTCCCTGTAGCATATTGGCCTTCATAAGTTTCCAATTGCTTTTTCAAACCCTATCATTGGATTTAAAAGGTTCAATATAGTCAGAAATAACTATTGGTTTCCTGAGAATGGCCTCCGGTTGCCCTGGCTAGGCCTCATTCTCTTGCTCGCTCCTGGTGGTCCTAGTGGCCCTTGGAAATTATTTGAAGAAATGTCACAGTCATAAGTCCTCAGTTGGCTTTGAGAACCTCACCAATGACTCTAAAATGCTCCATATAATCAAGAATGACTCTCTTTTCACTCAGAATGTTCGAAAATTGAGCCTTCTAGACTTTTTTCCAGTATCTCCTAGGAAAACTCCACTAAATGTGGAGAACTAAAGCTAACTAGAGTTAGATTAGGGTTAACCGCAAAATTTTTTGCGCCCTTATCTACTCCACCAATAATTCTACACAAATAATTTTGTGGTTAGGTTGATGGCCACATGCACACCCCAACCGTTAATGGCTTGACAGTTAACAGAAACGACAGAATATAATATTGGAGTTTCATTACATACATACGTATGGGATAAAACAACGCTTACATTTGAAACAGATCACACATAGCCTTAAATAGCTTACATAAACACTAAACAGGGTTCTCGGTTCCCACAACACGCAACCAATCACAGCGCATCGCAAATCTCTTTTCTGCAAGTTTAACTTAGTACAAATAACGATAAACCATAACTCTTGTGAAGTGCACTCATACACAATGCCAACACGTGGCATTCCCTCGTTGCATCAAATATTTCAAATCTTACCACATAGCAACCAATTTATCTTTCTAACTCTTAATGATTTCAGTTAATATTTGTGAAATGCAACATCACGACTCATCATTTTCCCTTGATCTGCGGCTGATCTAACGACCCTCACCTACTCACCCTTCTTCGCATCGTAGCATAAATAACATAACCTAGTAAGACTTAATCGTAAACTTGAACTTCACCGATGTGTGATATATGCATGGCCGCTCCGCACGACATGTGTCCCATCTTAATCACATTGCAAGATATATATCTTAACTTGCGATGAATGAATGGTAAACATGACAATATCCGATGTGATGTATGCTCATCCATCCATCCTCGTTGTCACTTTATTCGCTTTGTTCTGAAATTTGAACTTATTGTCTATTCCACCTACAACATTTTGACAACTGTGCAATCCCCAGTTCTATATGCAAAGTTTAAGACTCCATGACAGCCACCAATTCGGATTCGATCCGGTTCTGAACCTGTTTACCACTTCCAACCCAATCATGTAACTTGAATTTTGAGCAATTCTTAGGCCCTGATCCCACTATGATCATAGTGTGCCTAGCATGCCCCTCTTGGAAAAGGTAAATTAATGACTTATTAACCCTCTTATGTGCTCATTTCCTTATATTTTAACTTGTTTCTTCCTTTTGTTGCCTTGACAGTCCCTCACATGCATTGACACACCCTTGCACATCTTGGCATGCCTTATCACTTGGCACATATTATCATGTTTTACATGCCTTTGCACTATCTATCACATATTAGAATTCTGTAGCACGCCTTGGCACTCATGTCCTCACAACTAGCCTTTACATTTTTTCATGACTTGGGAACCCAATAAAATCCTTAGCTACTACAGTTCATGTGACATATTGGCCTGCTTCAACCACAACAATTTGACCAATTGCACCTACTACAAGTAGATTATGCCTTGTTTACCTAAGAACTTCCTATAACTCATCTTATTCTAGCCAGGCCCAAGCTCAACTTGTACCACTAAACTAGTTACCAAGACAAGGATCATATGATCTAGCCATGCCCATAAAACAACTATTCAACATAACTTACACAGCAAATATTTCACATGTATGTTCAGTTCATATAAATAGTAGAACATTAACTGAGAGTTTGCAAGAACCACAATATGCACAAATCACACAAGCTATAAGCCAACACAAGACGAGTGCCCCAAAAATTATACACAACAATGTAAAATATGTAATTATCTAGAATAGTTTAAAGCATAAGCATGAAGCCAAAGTGTGCCACAACTCATATAAAAAAAATAGCTAAAAGCAAAAAAATGTTGTGCCTAGCACAAAGTGATCTTCCTTTGTCTAAAACTGGTATGGCGAACCCTGATAACAATCCTAGGCTTGCCTCCTTTAAATCATATTCTGAACTTATCCTAACATACTTCGTCCTTAGCACACTTGAATTCGTTTACACTCCCTTGCACGCACTCTTATTCATTCCTTTCGATGCATTTTGACCTAGTTATGCCTTGATATGCCCCAAAACTCCCTAATAATCTTCAACATGTATTGAAATTTTCATACATGTGTTAGGATTCGTTTTCATTATTTTTCATGCCCTGACCCTCCCTAGCTATCATGTCGTCACAACTACCCTTAATTAATTTGCAACTTGGGAACCCAACTAACCCTCACTTGACTAGAAGAGCTTAACCAAGTTACGATTACTACAAATAGACTATGTTGTTGAATTTTGTAGCTTGGGAGGTACTCCACAAGCCTATTGAGATGGGTTTGTGTGAGCTTGGTCACAAAAGGATTTGTGGGAAAAGACGCCAAGCAAAGGGATTTTGGACCCAAGATGGGGTTTAAAATCTAAAATAAAATTAGAAAGGAAAATTAATATTTCCTAAGGTCTAAGTGGATAAAACTCATAAGTTATAAAGGGTTCCTAAGAGGTCTAGGAAAATCTATTTAAGGAGGCCTTAGGATGAAGGAAATAAAATCAAGTGAGAAGGAGCTCATTTGATAAAGGGGGTGAAGAGAATGTAGTCCTAAAGTTGGTAGATCAGTAAGAGGGCCAAGTAAGGGTTGCTAAAGAGAGGCCATGATCATCCTCCCAGAGAAAAATCATCGTGTGAGGGTTCATAAGAATGTTTCATAGCTTAATGGTCGGTTCAAGCTAGGAATTAGGATGGCATATTGTTGGTTCTCTTCTGGCAGATCGAGCTTAAGAGAGGTTTCTCATGAGAATCTGCGCATGTGATTTCAATGGTGTCTTTGTGTGAAGTCCGCATCAAATTATGAAATGTTGAAATTTGCGACAAGAAACAGTGAAATTGAAAACCAGAAAGGAAAAAAAAAAATGAACCGATACTGGTGAGGAATTTTGATGCACTAGGAGTGAGGAATGTGGGGCATCTAATATTTTTTTTGGTTAAATAAATTGGACAATAAATTCTAATTTCATCTCATAAAAACTTGTGTTAGTTAAATAAGTCATGATGACCGAGTTATCTCAAGAAATTCAAGTTGAGGATATAATATGAGGCATCTAGAGGGATTCTAATATTTTTGGTGTCTAGTTGCAATTGATGCATTAGTGGGGTGTAGGTGTTAATTAGTTAACTTAGTTAAATGAGTTAAAATTAGTTTAACTAGTTCTAACTGAGTGATGAGCTAGTGAGAGGTCAAGAAAATTAAATTAGATTTAATTCAAAATGAGTTATCATTCAGATAACAGATAATTATCTATTAATAACTACATGCATGTTAGTTCTGAGGAAGACCCATTTGAGACATAGGTTTAAGGGAACATAACTATCAATTGTATTTATAGAAAATTTCCCATGTGTAATTATAAATTCATTGGGATTCCATGATGGATTGTGCAATCAAGGAAGAATTATTTTCCTAATTATTAGGGAATTAATTCCCTAGGAATTGCATGAGCAAGGCGGGATGAAGTAAGGCTAAGAATTGGCTAAGTACTAGACCAATTTTTCCTAGATTAGTGGGAGACAATTGGAAAAGTTTTGTAGAATCTCATGAGAGATTAAGCATGGTATTGTTTCATGATTCCTTGACTTAATACACAATAGAGCATTCACCCTAATGCCAAATGGATCATTCACCAAAGGATTGTTACCTGAATCCATTTGGCACACTGGGTACTATCCTCCCCTTGGCACACCTAACACTCGCTGAAACTCCCTAACACACCCTATTATTCATTCATTTCCATTCATTTTGACCCGATGATTTATGTTTGATGGGGTGAATGTCTAGAAAGAGTTACTTTAATATAAAATAATATTTATCACACTATTACTGACATAAGTAATTGTGATATTCTACATGAATGACATTAGGAAACTACACAAGTGATTTTAAGAATGACATTTTTAGGGTATTTTTATTGCATGGGAATGGTAATAAGTGAGTTGTAAATATTGTGATTTCATTTCTCAAGTGCTTATCCTTATGAGGACTCATCTTGAGAAAATGACACCCTCGTCATGCTTACCCTCCAATTCCTAATCTTCTCAAAATAAAGGCCAACTTGCACAGTGACGGAAGGCATGTTGGTCTATTCTATGTTAAGTGACTGGGTGAGAGTGTTAATGTACTGTGAGAGGGACTAAACCACTTAATTTGTGTCCTCTATATTATTATGTAGGTGTGACATGTCATGGAACCATAGGGCCACTATAAATATTGTGTAAGATATATCCCAGCATAATCAATGCCTTGAGAGAAATCTGTGGAGAGGGATAAAATAAATTGTATTGGTGAGTCCACCAAAAAATATTTACTAGAGAGTGACACCATGGTGATCAATGTTACACATGGTTTCTTTTGAGCGAGGAATTTTTTTTTCTAAAAAATTGTTTGGAGTGTCACTGAATTAGTGGAGTTCTCAAATTCATGACATTGTAAATTATGTAGGAACTTTGTTGCTTTTTTTATAGAGGCTAAGGTTTGCAAGGATAATATAGGGTTTATAGGGTCTTAGGGGAAAATAATCATCAATTCATAGCTCTTTGATATACTAAAGAGTCTGGATTATATGAGTAATTGATATGGATTATATGACATTGAATCCACCTTCAGATGCAGTTTTTTATGTGTTAGAGAAATTAAGGAGATGGTAGTCAAAAAATTTCTCTTGTCATGACATTATCTTGTGATGTTTTATTATTATTATTTTTTTCTCAATTTATATTTTCTTATCATTGAGAGAAATTCTAATGACCAAATAGAAGAAGACACAAGATGTAGGAACATGTCAGGAAAAAACCCCACTCTTTGGGGAAAACCCAGTCAAAATTCTTCCTTTAGTAGATTTAAGATGAGACGACCAAGACTTTTAGACTATAGACTTCCTCCATCAAGTCATCCCTTCACTTTGTTAGCACCAATATCTCCATGGCATCAATATCTCCTTTGCATGCACCTAAACGCTATCCTCATTACTTGAACCGAGTTTGAGATAACAACATAGCATCGAGAATCATTAATGAGAACACTGAGCATCATCATAGGATTGAGCATCGTAATAGAGATCACCAAGCATCTTCATAACATTGAGTATCTTAACATACCACTGATTCTATGGTAGATCTGTGTTGACACCAAGGCATTGTTTTGATGAAACATCATAGCATGGAAGTTACTTGAATCGTAACATAGATGCCTACCTGAATTCTATAATAGGCTCGAGACCTTATCCTCCAACATCAAACCTATGATCATGATCTGAACTGTATATGTGGTTTTAAACTTCAGAGATGTCCAAAATTCCATGGTAGAAATGAGAAACTATACCCGTGTATATATATTTGTTTGCCATAGTTATTGAGCCGCCATGAAAATGTGAAGTGTTGTGTCTTGATTTGAGCCGACTTGAAGACTGATTGAGGCCAACTTAAGGAGGTAGATTTGATGACTTGTATTAGTTGACTTGAGGGTTAACTTTGAAGTAGATTTCAAGGATGATGACCTTGAAGAAGATGAATTGATGGAGGATCATTTTGACAACCTTATGTTACATGATTTAAAAGCCCAAAAATTTGATCAGTTTAAATCTGTAACAACTAGCCTAGAAGTCCACAATTGGGACCTTAATCTAAATATCATGACCCAAGCATGAAACCCATGATTTAATAATTCATTTAATAATAATAATAAGTTATTTTGACAAATAAATTAATAATGAAGATCAAACCTGATTACATTCTTCAACATTATGACTCTTAGATCCTCATCCCTCTTCCATGAATTTTTTTTATTAGTTATCCATTGGTTAAGAACCACCTTTTTTTGTAGTCCTATATATCTTCACCCTTCAATAATGTTCCATATCTTGTGCCTAAATTCCATAATTGTGTCCATTAAAATTTATAAAATCTAGCTTGAAACGCATAATGTTGACCCACATTAGTACCCTTGTTCCATGTGCGCTAACATTGGATAGGTTGCAGCTAGGGAAGAATAGCCTTCCTATCCCTCTCATCCCACTTAAACAAACATCCCACACTTTTTTTAGCTATAACTACCTCTGCGGCCTAGAACAGATACTAAACCCATAATTTTATATGAATAAAACTATCCCTTACCTCACCTTATGCCTGCGGCCTAGCTCAGCAAAGGAATATGCACCCAAACATGTCTATAACTTTACTTCTAGGAATACTTGCCATCTACCTTAGACATTAGACACTTGCGGCCTACCTCCATAAGAAATATGCATCAAAATAGAGAAAGGATACTCCACAATTCGTTATCCTTTCTTCCTCGCTAGTCTGTCTCAGATACACACCAATTTCAGAGGTTTTTTTTAATGTTGAATGCACTTAGGATGTATCTAAATGCCTCATAGTTGACCTATATTTATAGGCATAAATTGGCTCCAACGAATTAAGTATGTGAGTTGTCATAAGGTCACTTAACCACTAATTAGACCTTAAATTTGTACCATAAACTCACACACAAACTTCAAAAATTCGTTTCTCTTCAACTACAACTCAGAATCCAATGATTTTCAAAGTGTTAGATTAGTTTCGATGTGTACTATCATCCACGTCCATCACATTTCAAAATATATCCATAGTTTTTTCCCCAACATATATGGGTGTAAAACCCCAAGCTTGGGTTTCAAGCCCACAAGGCCATTTCTAGAGCTCCTTCCTCCAAACCTTCTATCCTCAAGGCTTGGATTACCTCCCAAGCTACGAAAATCAACACTCACCAAAATAATATCATTGTACATATGTTTACATTATCATAAATGGGAAGGGAAATTACAAGTTTTCCCCCATGTATTTCAAGTTGTTTTCCTCTCATAGTCCTGCTATAAGCCTCACACAACCTATGTTTCTATCTCTCTCCAAATAGTTTCTGTTATAGCAGGGTTATGGAGAGACAAACATACATTTATATTGTAGCTCAGAGTGACCAAAAAATCTCATGAATCTTATTTAGCATTGTGTTCCTTGTTTACAATGATTTTTCCCTCCCATCATAGATTGCAACAATTTATGAAACTACTCTAAAACTTCATGGACTTTCATGTGATTGATTATGAAGTCCCTGTATAATAGATTACAGCCACCTCAAGAGAAATTTTTCTTTTAAACCGATGAAAGAACATTTTAATGATTTTTTTATTGATACAGAATGTAGAACATATGATCCATGTGGATATTTGTGGCCACACACCTATTCTACTTGGGGCCCCACTGTTGTCTATTTCATTTTTTTAGTTTCGACACAACTTATTATGTTTAGCATTTTTTCGGGTCCTAAACTTCCGAAGCTGTTTTGAGGCCCTAAACAACGTTTTTTGGGCATCATTTTCTTGGAAAATTTGATTTTACTCTAAAATATACATTCATGATTGGAATTTGTAGTCCTCGGATAGATATTTCGAATGATGTATCATGTGCGTCAAACAGAGATAGTATGCCAAAGTTACGACCTCAGGAAATTGATGTACGAATTTACCCCGATGGGGCTCATACTATGGCGTTTCATATCCTAGGGTTATGTTTTTTGATGTTTAGGGTTTTTCATTGTTTCTCAATAATATATAGGCCTTCGAGCCTCATTGTAACATAAAGTTCAGAGGCCTGTAGCCACCACATCTCTTCTCAAAGATAAGCTATTAACACCCTAGCTAGTTTATTTCCATTCTATCTGTAAGAAAATTTCAGTTCTTCGATATTAATGAAATGAAGTGTTATTTCCATTGAATATTTTTATTTATGGTTATATGTGTATTCTATTGCATTCCTGCATAAATCTGGATCAACATATTGAAAAAATGATGAGATATATAGAAATCTCATAGGATGTAAGATCATTTTGGAATGCTTCATGAATCTCTTATAAATAAATTTACATATTTTCCTTATTTCCACAGAAAAATTAATTCTTTCTATGAAAATCTAAGTTGATGTAATATAAAGAAACATTGCAACTTTAATTTTGTAAGCACAAGAAACTAGGACCCTTTAAACAAGGATTCTAATATTTCTAATCATAAATACTTACAATATCATATAGAATCGAAGAGAATTATCTACCAGGTTCAAGATCATTTTCATGCAATCAAAATTCATTTTTGGGTCCCTATATTACTATTGTATTCCCTTATTTTTGTTAGTATATCCCCCTTACGGTTATTGTTGTACCCATCTAACCCAAATATTGTTATTATTGTTCCCTTACATTATTATTGTTAGGTCGGCTAGGATTATATTGTGACCCCATGGTCTCCTATATATAGATGGAGGTTTTGTAATTTGTATCATAATAGAATTTTTTATTTATGTAATGTAAAGGAGGTTTCCCCCTTGAATTGGATTATTTCTAAGGCGTTGATCTCTCTTTTCTTCTATTTTTGGAGTTGGTTTCATAACATTTGGTATCAGAGCTCTGGGTTCTAGGGTGTTAATGCTCCAAACAGGTCATCGTGGAATTTTTTCTGTAATTGTTATTCTATGAAGGTTCAGAAGCTGAAATATTTATCACGAGAAGCCAAAGTCCTGAAAAACGTTGTTTAAAAATTTTAGATCTTGGTTCACAATATTTCCAGAGATATGATTTGTGGAAGTTATGGTTTTTTCAGGCTCCCGGATTTCATCTTAAAGAGGTGACCGTGGGAAAATCATTATAACGCTCTCTCTGAGCATTGGATTGGAATTCTATAAAACAAATTCATAAGTGCATATACCGTAATTTCATGTATATCAATTTCAGATCCAAAGGAGGAAACAGTGACACGTGGCACATCGTACAAGTTCGCTCTACTGAACGAGTCCATAATTACGTCATTGTGGGATATTGGGCATAAATTTTCCTTGAATAATTCAAATCTGGTCAGACCTGTGGCATTCGAAAGAATATTTAGAGGGCTACTATAGGACTGAATTTCAGATATTGAAGATCTGAAATCACAGAGATAATTTAGTTTCAATTTCGAGCTCCTCAAAAGCAAGAAAAGGGTGTGTATTTTTTTTCGAATTGCATAAGCCTTGTTTGAAGAATCAGTTTGAATTGATTCCAAGGGCATACTGTAGAATAGATATCAGTATTGGGTTCTAAAATGCACCCTAAAAAGAATTCAACACCTATTAAGCCTTTAGAAGGCTCTACTATGACTAATGAAAACGAATAATTGCAACATGACATATCAAAATTACACGAGAAAGTGCACCAAATTTCGCTCTCGCAAAGAAAAACAAAAAATAAAATGGAAGTTTTGAAGAAAGGCATGGAAGCTAAGATGGATGCTTTGAAGAAAGGTGTGGAAGCTAAGATGGATGGTTTAAAGAATGGCATGGAAGCTAAGATGGATGGCATGTAATCTGGCATGGAAGCTAGCATGGAAGCTAATATGGATGACATGGAAGCTAAGATCGAACAAGAAATGGAAAAAATGAAGAATGATCTAAAAGCAGACATGGCAGGTTTGACAAAGTTAATAAAAGAAATGTTTCTTAATGGCTAAAAGATAGTATATGAAACTCATGATAATAACAAAATAAATGTTAATCTTTATTTCATAAATTCTAATGTTCGATGGAAGACCCACCATATTCCAAAGATTGATATGAGGAAGTTTGATGGCAAGGACCCCATAACATGGATACTACAGATGAAGTAATATTCTGATCTTAATAATGTGAAAAACACACAAAAAGTACACATTACAACTTTATATTTAGAAAAAAATACATTTGTATGATATCGATGGCTTTTCTCCCGCAAAAACATTGTCACCTAGTCAATTTTTATGGAGGAAACGATAGCACATTATGAGGATACAAAGAACAACACATTTTTTAGCCAATTGATAAATCTCAAACAAAAGGGTTCATTGGTGGAGCACATTGAGGACTTCCAAAAATTGAATATAAGTGTAACTAATATTCCAGAGGAACACAGGATTGATGTCTTCATAGGGACATTAAAGGATAACATCCAACATGAGGTTCACGTTTGGGAACCTGATTCATTGGAGAAGGCATTCAGGTTGGCAAGAAAAATTTAATGTAAAATTATGGTGACAAGGAAGCCTACCACTCACATATATAAATATGGAAGTGTTGCTACTCCTAGACTTCCACAACCTACAAGGTTGACACCACAAAAATTGGAAGAAAAAAGAGCAAAATGGCTTTGCTATAGTTGTGATAGAAGATACACTTCTAGCCTCTTGTTGTGCTCAATTTAGTGTTCCTAAATTGAGGTCATAAATTATCAACCAGGGTTAGTAAATTGCTGAAGTGAGGTGCACTATATGTGCCTAGGTATCTATTTCTCACTACGTTGTGTTTAATGTTTTTATGATGTTTTTGGTTTTGTGGTTTTATGTTAAGAAGGAAAAGAACTAAATGTTGAAAAAGAACAGTTGTTGGTCACACTAAAAACAGAGCAAAACCTATACTAAAGAATAGAAAATGCAAAGTTTGATAATGACTCATAGCAAGAAAATAAATCACAACATGAACTCAATAACTCATAACATAAACTCATCCAATTCATTCATTAGAAATATGTTGGAATAGCTTGAGAAAAGGACAAGTTTAGTGCAAATTAGGTTCTCCTAAGCAAACAACCATCTTACAATGTTACAAAGAATCTCATCCATGGCTAAAAGTTTATTGGAACACAATTGGAAAAATATTATTTGTAGCACAATAAGATTTCTACTCTGAATTAACTTGTAATGCTAAGGTTAATCCATTCTGCAGCTCCACTTGTCACTACTAAGCCTTATTCAAAAGTTAGAGAGATTTTTTTTAGAATAGTCTTTTGGGAAAAAGGCTTGTTTGTGATATTGCAAAATATTGCAGAAAAATCAAGTCCTTAAACTGATATCACTAACTCATTCCTGTCCATATGATGATGCATTAATAGAAAGTCGAAACAAGATTAGTTTGTAAACACTGAAGGTCGTGAAGTCTAATTTTGACAGTTAACACAACTTAAAGAACAATGGATAACACTGAACTAGAATGCAATTGATCAAACTCGAAACACAGTGATCATAACTAAACTAAAATGCTTTTAGCCTAACTTTGAAATACAGTGCACTGGAACTGAACTAGAATGTCACTAATCTAACTTAAAGTACAGTGAACAGAGTTAAACTAGAATGCCATTATCAAACTTGAAACACAGTGACAGAATTAAACTAGAGTGACATCTACCTCTGGAGTATTTCAACTGAACTATAATGCAACTAATTCTATGAAATGTTTCAGCTCTGTCTCATTCGGAGTTAGTGGTTTTTTGGAATAATTTATAGAACAGGACTGGCTGCAACATGTTATGTAAATGAGCATGAAAGCATAAAATTCAACAAAACACAACAAAGCTCTAAAACACCACAGCTATGTCTCACCCAGGGTTAGTGATATTTTGGAAGAGTTTATAAGAACAAGACTAGCTGTAACAACTGATGTAATTGAGCACAAAATCATAAAGTTCAGAGAAATGAAACTAACTCCTAAAATACTACAGTTATATCCCATCCAATGTTAGTGGTATTTTGGAAGAGTTTGTAAGGATAAGACTAACTGTGGCATCCGCTGCAAGTAAGCATAAAAACACAAAGTTCAGAAAATTGATTAAACTAGGAATGAAACAAGGCTAAGTTACTTATCTAAACCATATGAACAAAGCTTCTCAGGTAGCAGGGGCCCTCTACCACCGGATTAGCATGCAAATCTACTCAATATTGACTCAGCTCTTGCAATAAAGTGATGCTTCTTTAATTAAAGGAGAAATTCTTCAAAAAAATAGAGTATTACGGTCTTCTGAGATCTAGCAACAAAACAAAATCTAGCTAGTTGTTTCTCGGTCTCCCGAGCCATACTTATAACAAAATTACATAACTGTCTTTGAGATAAAACATGAATAATTGTCTTTCCCAACTAAAATCAAACTAGGACTCTGGTGGTGGCCTCGTACTATGATTAAGGACATCTGTACAGTCCTTGTCCTATTAGAAGTCTATCTCCTAGTTTTGGTTTCCCACGTGCATAACCACCTGTAGACTCGAGATCAGACTTCGTGGAGAGCAAGAAATGATGGGGGAATGATGTGGAATACGACCATATGTGTTTTTCCTTGAGGTGACACCTGGAACCTGCGTAAACATGAAGATAGCTGCGGAATAGGCGACTGGCTACAGAATGACTGCGTTCTGTAGCCGAGTCTAGTCAAAAATTGCTACAATAACAAAATCATGAAAACATAGCAAGTTAGTCATTATATACATTCTTAAAGTAATCCTAATCAATCCTATTGATCATTTAAGCCTGTAATTGATGAGGGACAAAGAAAATGAAGTGAAATGTGGTGGAAAAGAAGGACATCTTTGAGGCTCAACATACCCCCACTGGAAGGCTTTTGCATGTCCTCATGCAACTATTCCATGTACTCTGAGACCTCTTCTAGGACATCTAAGCCTCTTCTTCTGCTTTGCCTGACAGTCAATGGCCTTCTGGGCTTCCTTATGACTAACTTGAATCTCAAATTTGTAAGTGCCCTGCTTAAATTTTTGTTTTTCTTCTTCAATCTTTCACTGGCCTTGTGCAACTTTTTCATTTGTAGAGACAAAGTTGTATTCATATCACCCTTCAGCTTAACCTGCTCCCTTAAAATTTCATTCTCATTCTTGATATGCCTATTGAGTACTTCTAACTCATATTTATCTCTTCTTAGCATATCAATTACAGATTTTGGTGGACTAGGAATTCTGTCTCTAATTTCTGAAGCTCTCTTCTCTAGTGTCTCAACATAATTGTAAATTTCTTGTTGTGCTGGGTCTATTTCAGGAGCTCCTTCATCAAAATCCTCCTCATACTGATACTCAGGTGATCTAGCAGTAGGTGTTTCTTCATCCTCAATGTTTATGATTCCAGTTTGTCTAACCTCTGTTTTCTTTAGTATACCTCTAAGCCTGTGGCTCCATCTCGGTTGAGATGGCCCTTCTCCTCTATCTTTGGCATATTTTCTTATTATTCTTTCCTTCTTAAGCTGCTTTTTAATTTGAGCCAATTTCTCAGAAATCATCTCTTCACTGTCCTCTTGTATTGATTTACCAGTTTTAGTTTCAACAGCCTTGGAAATTTCCTTTCTCCTGCTTCTTCTTATGGGTTGCGTTGGGAATCACGATTGCCATTAGACCAAAACCCGCAGGTGTTAGTCAACGATCGCATCGCCAGAGATAAGGATCCACGAGAGGCGGTTAGTCCATGTCACGAAACACACAGGGAGTGTTGGTTTATCCAATGTCCAACAATCTCCCCCCCAACGCGAGCTGGGTGTGTATCGAACTCGTGACCTACGCTCTGATACCACTTGTTGGGAATCACGATTGCCGTTAGACCAAAACCCGTAGGTGTTAGTCAACGATCGCATCGCCAGAGATAAAGATCCACGAGAGGCGGTTAGTCCATGTCACGAAACACACGGGGAGTGTTGGTTTTATCGATGTCAATGAGAATTTGCAGTGACAAGGAATTGAGATATTTTTAAAGAACAAGAAACCTAGATACAAACCATTGCGGCAGAAAGTATGGCCATACTTGCCCAAATGCCTGAACCAAAATCAGCTCTTCCAAGAAGGGTGGTTGTCTAGGAAGTAATCAAAGGAGATATTCCATGGGCCTACTTCAATGGGCGTCTCGTAATGAGGACCTTTATGGGGCAGGTCTAGTGATCCATCTCAGTGTGGACAGTCGGAAATAAGCTTCAGTGGGCTTAGGGTTTGGGACAAATAATTTTGCTGGAATTAAAGCCCTACATCTGCTTTTGTGTTAGCTAATTCAGTTGGGCATTCGCTCTGCCCAAATATTTGGGGATTCGTTAAATATTGTCAAATGGTTCAATAAGGACTTCATATACCAAAGTTATCTATTAATTCCCATCCTAGAAGAAATTTGGTCATTAAAAAATTATCTTACTTACATATCTATCTGTCACATTTATAGGGATAGGAACAGTGCAGCAAACCTCCTTTCTAAAGAGGGCCTACAACAAGTTCTAGGCAGTTGGAAAATAAGAGAAACAGATGTTGAGGGGCTAGTGGAGACGAACTGAGCCCCTTTTCTTTGATTATGTTTTTAATTTCTAGATAGAACACAACATTTCACTGTTTCCATTGTATCTATTATCACTTTGCTGTTACTATTGTATTTTCTTTCGTAAACTTATCTATATGAAAGACTTAACATATATTTTTTGGCTGGTCATGGGATCTGTTTGAGCTCGTTTCCTCATAAGAGGGATTTCTGGTTCCACTGACTGGTGGTTATATGCTTTGGTCTTCACTGCGGGGTGTTTTTCCTCTTCAGAGGAGCCCTGGCTTATGGTTGGGACAAAGAAAAGACTGAATGCTCCCTCTGAGCAAGCTTACAGCAGAGATAAATTTCTCTGCGGATATTTTGAGAGTTTGGTTGTGTCAGGAACAACTGTATGGATCTGTTTTTAGTTTTTCTGTGTGAGGCACAAACAAATAGAATGCATTTGCATGTACTCTATAAAAATTTTATGCATAATAGAAAGTTTCAATTTTTTCCTTGGAAAAAAAATACTCTATATTAAAATATTATATAAAATTAAAATATATTAATAACATACCATATTCATTACATATATTAATAATTATATCTCCTTTTGATGATAACATGGACAAAGCTGTTGGATAAATTTCATCCATAATATCATAAATTGCAAGTTCTTTGCAGTTTCTTAAATCAACAAATGATAGTGTCATATGGAGGCAATTTTCCCAACTACATTTTTTTTTACATAACACGTAAATTCCACGTTTTCTTCTATGTATATGGGGTACATATATAAACTAGCATTTGCACCAAAAGGGTGCAAAGACATGCTGATAAAAGTGTAGATGAATGTAGAGTGAAGTAAAGGTAGCACTCCAAGAAAGAAGCATGTGGATGTGGAAGGCATGAGGAATCATGAGGCTAAAGTACGGATAAAGTAGAGCTTTCCAAATGGGTAAAAGTGCATTATAGAAACTTCAATATATCAGATTTTTATCATCGAACTCATAACTAAACTCGAAGAAATCTTTGAGGAGACATCAGATATGCTGGGAAAACTAGGTATGTGCGTAATTTTAAATTATGATGTTTAGTTATAAAATTGAAGAGGTATATTCTTCTAGAAATGAAACTATAATAATATCCTGCTAGAAATTAATTTATAATGATAGGCATATACTACTAGAAATGCTATTACAATCACAAGCTTTACACATGGTATGAGATATAAGACATTCTTTGTATTTTTAATACTTGAGATTTGTAAAGTGGTTATGATAAATTGTATAATAATCTGGAGGAAGGATAAAGTTACAAAACCCAAAAATTGGATTTAATCAATTCCTTTCCATCCAATATGAGGGTAGGCCCTGCACATGGATCGATAAAAGTTCATAGTTTCTTTTTAAGTTTTAGCCTTCATTAAGCCTTTTTTGTACATTTCATTTTCTAGTATAGACAATGTTCTTGCTCATTTTTTTTTTTAAGCTTTAGCCTTCATCAAACTTCTGTGTATGTTTTATTTTCCAATATAGGAAATTTCCTTGCTCATTTTTTTGTTTTCACATATGCCAATCATTTATAGAGAAATAACTATTTGAATTTATAATAAGAAGGATTGTCAAAAAAAGGCTATGAGGGAATTCCTAAATGAGTAAGCTAGGTTTCTCCTTCCTCTTTTTAAAAACTAACAATAATGACAAGGTCATTATATTGGTGAGATTACTGAGCTTTCTCTGGAAAAGAGTCTCCTCTCCATGATGCCATTGCTTACTTTATATGGTGCAATTATGGTTCATTATTCAGGTTGTTGAGCTTTCTCTGCCAAAGGGTCTCATCTCCTTGATGACATTGCTTACTTTCTACCTGGCCACTATAATTTCCATGGTTTACTCCTTGAAATTATTGAAACAAGAAACCAACCAACAATGTATGACAACAAATTCTTTAAATATAAAAATTTTCATTTTCATAACTATTCAATTACATTCCTAAATATTTTATACATAAATTTAATTTATTTAATTGACTATTTATTTTTATGTATCTTAACTTAACTCTTTCATTACATTCTTCAACCTCTATCTATTCCTTCCCACTTTCTCCCAGAATCATAATTCAAGCATCAAATTAAAAACAATTCCAAAACACACTATTTTTAAACATTTCTAACTTATTTTATTAAATATTTTTGACAAAATTATGTGAAAAAGATATCCTAAGAGTTTCATCAAAACCTAACTCAGTGGAATATTCAACGATAAAAGAGTGAAAAATTAATAAACTTCCATACTTAGTATGACAATTTGCAAAGGGGTAAGTAAATTCCAAGCTACAATATTAAATCCCAATGTAATGCGACTTAATGTTACACTATATAGTGTTGAACCATAAACAATTAAGTCCACGAGATACCGGTCTTCTGGCTTGTTCTTTTTTATTTTTTAGTTTTATGGTAAAGAGTGCTTAACAACCAATTTATTTACAATCAATCCTAAAGTCTGTGATTTTGTAAGGGAGAATTATCTCAATTTGTTTTCTGAGAATTTATTGTGTCATTTTCGAATTTCTTCTACTATAATAATAGTTCGACTTACTCTATTGGATCTAAGCCACTATGATCACAATTCAAATGTTATGCAGTAGCCATTATGCTATGCTTTGAAGAGTTTCCTGTCGTAGTAAAGTTCTTAGATCTAATGGGTGGCATTGTTAAAGTATGGGTCATGTTGTGAACGTTAGGATTTAAAGTTAAAATCCACTACAACATGGCTAAAATTTTCATAATATTATAACATTTTTGTTTTCGCTAATGCTTGCAACAACTGATCTTTATTTTCACAATATGAAAATATTTACACAACTTTTAGATTAGAAAACAAATTATTGAGCTATACGTTGATAGGTTAGACAGAGAAATCCCAAAGAAATCGTTCAGTGATTCAATAAGAAACCATAATGTCGAGAGCATAAGGACAAGATGTTTATGTGTAAAGTTCATAACCTTGCATAGTACACAATATGAATTTGGTGCGTCATTACCCTGTAATACATATCAAAAGAAAAAAAACAGGACTATCCAAAAGATTTTAATCATGTTTATTCGACATCGAATAAGATACTAAACGGAGAAATCCCACAATAAGAGTTCTTCTTCCTCCTCATAGATTAATACCTGTCTGTCAATGTGTGCATTTGGACCGGTAGGAAGATTAAAATCTATATTCATATGCGGATTGGAAACTAATAGTTGTTTGTCGATGAGTGTGCTTGTACTAGTTGGCAGATCAAAATATATATTCATAAGTGGGCTGGAAGAATCCACAATAAGTTGATCTTTATTCTCACACAATGCCTTTGTAGCATGGATCTTAAAGGTGTATTATACTATAATTACACAATGCCTTTGCAGCATGAGAATCTTATGAGGGTTTTTTGTTATAGTTTTTGGTTTAATTCGTATAGAGTTTTGTAAGGATTGGTTGGAGTCCTAATTTGTACAGAGTTTTGTAAAGATTGATTGCAGTCACAAGTTTTAGTTATAACTTAATTCTTATTTTTATTTATATATATCAGTCAAAAGCTTAGTTAAAACAATAAAAATTAAGATTTTACTAAAAAATTCACTAAATTACTACCAAAAACTCCAAAACATATTATAATTACAGAATGTGTTTGCAGCATAGAATCCTAAAAGGGTATTGTACTGTAATTACACAATTTCTTACACAATGCCTTTGCAGGATGACAATATTAAAAGGGTATTTTTAATCTATTAGTGAAAACTCAATTTAAAAAACAAAGATTAAGATTTGAATAAAAAGTTTCACTAAATTTTTACCAAAAACACCAAAACATATTATAATTACACAATACCTTTGCATTATAGGAATCTTAAAAAGGTATTTTGAATCTCTATGTAGTCAAAACTCAATTTAAATTACAAAAATTAAGAGTTAACTTAAAAAATTCACCAAAAAATCCAAAACATACTATAATTACACCATACCTTCGCAGGATGGGAATCTTAAAAGGGTATTTTAACGTTGAATTGAACCAATAGTAACACAAATGCCTCTGAAAATGAATGCTAACGCAATTGTGTCCAGTTCATGCACATATTCTTGTTATACAAGATGAAATTGGTTGCAACTTCACGGAAATATTCTTTAGACACAAGATGAAATTAGGTGCATATCTCATAGGTTATTTTTAGCTTCGTGGATGTTAAAATTACTTGGGAATATTCTTCAGAAATATTATGTCTCATAAGATATTTTTAACCTCGTGGACGTTAAAATTACTTTCTTTCTTTTCTTTCTATCAAGTATGAGTGCAAATGCAAATGGAACTGCATCCATCAGGCAGAGAGAATGTGACTGTAACTTGGAAGTTGCGTTGGCTCTGACAGTATAGGCCTTCGCTCGTTTTTTGTCTACCTTTAAGAGCATGTTAAATTCGAAAGGAATGATAAAAGTTGGTAAAAAAACTCGGCGATGGTTCACAAGAAATTTAGTGGAACTGTGGAAGTTAACCGTGTTCAATTCTTAGGGAAACTAGTCACATTTCGACTTTAAAAATAGAACACGTTTCGGAACTTGACCCCACTCTGCCCAGAAAGATACGGTTGCTGTCGATTCAGCTCTGGATTAAACATGGGTTCACTCTGCCCAAAAAATTGGGTCTGGGGAGGCTTCTGTAGAGAAGATAGACAACTTTGGTGGTCAGGGGGTTCTGCATTTCACTGTAACTATTCCCAACAATTTGATGAAATTTTCATTTCAATTTTCAAAATTTGGCACACTTCTCGACAAAATACAGCCATCCTCCCTTTTCTTTTATTCTCGACTCACCATTTTCCACACACCATCTCTATATATCCACACACTTGGTATATATTCTTGCATGTAATGGTTATGTGTGCTTCTTCTGGAGTTCCATGGTAGGAAGAATATACAGTCTCCCATTGATTCACAGGTTTGGTTTCTGAATCCTTCCATGTTTCTCAGATGATAATGTAACATATGTGCTTTTATATTTTTTTGTTGTTGAATGGGTATGGGATTTTACTTAAGAGGAATTATTGTTGTGTTATGTTCTTCCAATCATAATGCAACCACCTCCTAATTTTTATATTGTATATTTTTTAATGGATGTAAACTTTTCTTAGAGGAATTGGTGCTATGTTCCTCTCCAACTAGTTAGTTCAATGAATTAGATCAAAAAATTTATAAATATATTGTCATCTTAGGGTTTTTCATTATGTCTTGTGAAATAGCCATATGTAGAAACCTGAAATCTTCTGCTTAGCATTTTCCTGAGGAATGTGAACTTCATGTCCATACTATGTGTAGTCATATGAATAAATTGATGGGTTTATCCATATTTCTAGTTTGAACATGTTCCTCAAAGTTTATTTATGTAGTCATAGGAATAAATTGTTGAGTTTATCCATGCTTTTGGTCTCAAGATGTTCCCAAAAGCTTAAGCTTATTTTCTGCCATTCACCAGTAAAATATTAGCAATAATTCCTTCTTCTTTTAGGTTGATATCAACATTTTCAAAATAATGTGCAAGTAATTTAAAAACGTGTAGACTGTTGCATTTATGATTCTGAAAAGTCGAAGATATTCAAATGAACATAGAGACCTGATGAAGAAATTATAAAGAACATAGTATGCTTGCTCTCACACAAGCTTCAGATTAAAACAACAAAGTTGACTCTAAAAGATAAACATAGACAGGAACTGTTAATCTTATAAACCAAAAATAAGAGAAGTTGGGTTTCCTGTTTTGTAAACCTGTGGGGTTTCTTACATATTTAGTGGATTTTTAACAACCTAGAGGTCACTCCGCAGCCTTTCACTTATTGAACCATACAATGGCCTGTAACTCCATTGCTTTGCAGTTAGCTATTATGAAACTTGAGCCCATCTATTAGTGAGAGGGATGCATGCAAAATTAAAAATTAATGATGTGTGAACTATAGAAATGAAATTTTACTAGCATGTCATGACATAGAAATGGATTTTCTAAGACATAGAACATCTGATTCAGCCCTTGGTTCCTCAATCTTTCGTGTGAGTTTTGTGTTCCATTACCTGGATTTTCTAAGACATAGAACATCTGATTCATCCCTTGGTTTCTCAATCTTTCGTGTGAGTTTTGTGTTCCATTCCCCGTTAATGTTCCCAAGTTGTAGCAAGTCTAGTATGAAAATAAGTAGAAGGATGAAAAAACTAATGATTTTTGATACTTTTCCCAAGACCGTGGTTTGATCTTTTAGTTCATAATTAAATCAATGTGTTAAAAAGGTTTCAAGTTCCATTCTTTCCTCATATTTCACTATAAGATGTTTCAAAATTCCATCTCCCTCAAAATTTCCATGTTGTAGCAAGTAGTTTCATTCCTGTTGGATATTCGAGAGTCTTTACGTGGGTAGCTTGGGGAGGTTCGGGATCAACCTCACCTACAGCCCTGCTGCTGACAATTTGGGAGATGCCACCTCGAGCACGAGATGTGGACTAGACTACCCTGCTGCTGACAATTTGGGAGGTTCCACCTCAAGCAGGAGATGTCGACTAGATTACCTGTTGCTAACAGTTTGGGAGTAACAATTTGGGAGATGTCGCCTCGAGCAGGAGATGTCGGCTAGACTAGAGCGAGATAATTGGTCAATGGGTGACACTATTGAGATTTGACAGTTGTTGAGGACGATGAATCTCAACAGTTTCCCCAACAACTTCATAATAGAATGCTTATCTGCATAAATAGTGGTTTATATTAAAATGTGAAATAATTTTTTTTATAGAAATGTGAAATATAAAAAAATATATTAGTATTTTATATAGAAATGTTAAAAATATATAAAATATAATAATATTTTATATATGTGAAATATATAAAATATAGGAATGATGATGATGATGATGATTATTGTCCGTTAAGATCAATGTGGTCTATCAGACCTTAAGAGAGGAGAAAGAATCTAAGTTTGATTCTTTAAAATATTGTTTCTATGGTCAAAGAGAAGGGAAATAAGTGCTCCAAGATGGCTATAGGTGGGTTGGCTTAATAGATCAAGAAGATTGGAAGTGTGGTAGATGGTAGGGAATTGAGAACAAATGTGAGTAAGAGTAGGGCATTCTAAAAGGAAGTGTCTTTCATCTTCCATATAATATAAAATAAAATAAAATAAAAAATTATTCATAAAAGTAATATAATATTTTATACTTTTAGGTTTAAATTAATAAATATATAAAAACTCTCTCTCTCTCTCTCTATTAAAAAAATACATTTTTCTTGTAAACATATGTATTATCAAGATTTTAATAAAATTAAAAATATTCATATTTTTATATATAGATTTGTGAAATTTATATTTAATGTAAACACTATTCTTTTTGTAAGTTTGTTAGGACTACATCTTCATCATATCCAATATATCACCCTGTCCGGGGCAAGGAATTGAACTGATGACTTCACATCAAGGAGTGCCTTAAGAATTGAACCAGTGACTTCACATCAAGGAATGCCTTAAAAGAGCACCTGACCACTCTCTATCCAAAACCCTATGGACATTTAATATAATTAAAAACAAGTATAGATTCCATTTAATTATAAATTTATCAAACATTAAGAGAATTAAATCTCATGATACAAACATTTTTTTAAGTTTTACATGAAAAAAATGCATCATTAAAAATTTGATCCCTCCCAAAACTTAAAATATGAAATTAAGATAGATCTATTTCCATGTTATTCGAATTTTAAAAAATATATTAAAAATTAAAAATTATTTGGAAAAACTAAAATTTTACTTTCTTATAAACCATTAATTAGTAATTCTAAATACTCATATTTTCATTGAATAATGAGTAAACTATATTCACTAATAAAAATAAACAAACATTAAATATATTTTAAAAAATTATGATTAAAAAAATTATTTTAATAATTTAGCTTAGTCATACTTGATATTCCATGCATTGTTGTTCAAGTAGTTTTTTCTTATTGTTTTATATTATTTGATAGAAACAATATTAAATTTTTGAGTTTATATTTGTGGGTCTCCTATTGTCTTGGTTCCAAATAAGGATGATACATGGCGTATGTGTGTTGATTTTAGAGCTTTGAACAAAATCACGGTAAATAATCGCTATGTTATTCCTCACATTGATGATTTACTAGATCAGTTAAAGGATGTTATTTATTTCACTAAATTAGCTTTGAGAAGTGGTTATCATCAGATAAGGATTGTTGAAGATGATATTTGGAAAATTGCTTTCAATGCAAAACAAGGTTTGTTTGAATGGTTAGTTATACCATTTGGGCTTTGCAATGCACTTGCAACATTCATGAGAGTTATGAATGATGTGTTGAGACAATTCATTGACGATTTTCTTGGTATACTTAGATGATATTTTGATTTTCAATAAGACTGGTGAAGAACATGTCAAGCATGTGAAACAAGTTTTAGATGTCTTCAAAAGAGAGAAATTATATTTGAAGATTCTAAGTGTGAACTTGGGAAAACCTCTTTGGTTTATTTGGGTCATATTGTAGGAGGGGGTGAATTGAAGATTGATCTCTCAAAAGTTGAAGTCATTGTGAATTTACCTAAACCCAAAAATGTAACAAAAGTTAGGAGATTTTTGGGAGAAACCCAATATTGGAGGAAATTTATAGTTAACTTTTCACTCGTTACAACACCATTACATGCTTTTATTAGTGTGAAACAAGTGTTTCAGTGGGGAGGCAAGCAACACAAAATCTTCAACACATTGAAATACAAAATCAGTACAACACCAGTTCTAGCACTTCCAAATCTTAAGCATCCATTTGAGATTCAAACCGATGCAAGCGATTATACCATGGGAGCAGTTTTGATGCAACATGATAAGCATATTTGTAATTATTATGAATTTACCTTTACCAATTAAGTAATTAACTATCCAACTTATGATAAGGTGTTGTGTGCTTTGGTACAAAACGTGAAGTAATGGAAGCACTATTTGATGGGTAAAGAAACATTTATTCATACTGACCATCAACCTTGCAATATTTACTATTTCAAACCAAGCTACAACAAGCTAGACATTTCAGGTGGATGGGATTCCTACATAAATTTCGTTTTGTAAAAAGGTACAAGAAAGGTATATACAAAAAATTTGTTGATATGTTATCAAGGCGTATTGTTAATGCACCTGTCATTCTTAAGAATAACTCAATCATACATGGAAGTTATATTGAACAATATGCTCAAGATTACAACTTTAAATATGTTTATGCAAATTTGATTCAAGGCGATCATGCTAAAGAGTTGGATTATCATGTTCATAACAAGTTGTTGTATCATGTTGGAAAGTTATGTGTTCCACAAGGTGAAAGAGTCAATGTCAAAAGGGAAGTCCACACTTATCTTATTGTTGGTCACTTTGGTGTAGGAAAAACAATTGCTAAAATTAATAGGTATTTTTATTGGCCTCGCATGAATGAAAGTGTTTCAAGATATGTAAGAGGATGTTCCATGTGTGCTACTAGCAAGACTAGAAATAGGAAATTGGGTTTGTACACTCCGCTTCCTATTCCCTCTCGTCCTTGGGAAGTTATTTATATGGATTTTGTAGGAATACTACCAATGTCAAAGAAAGGTAATGATTATATATATGTGTTTTTGTGGATCGTTTCAGCAGAATGTGTGTGTTGATGTCATCTAAGAAACAAGTTACAATTGAACAAATCACAAAGATGCTTTTCGAAAATGTATGGGCCCACTTTGGGTTTCCCACTTCTATTATTTCTGATCAAGATTCTCGATTTGATGGGAAGTCTTTGTCAATCTTATGGGAACTCATGGATACCAAGTTGAAGAAGAGCACAAAATTTCATTTATAAATCGATGGTTAGATAGAAATGGTAAACATAATAGTAGTTCATCTCCTTCGTGGATATTGTGGTAAGCATCCTAAAATTTTGGATGAGCATTTTCATTACATCCAACATGATGATCAGAATTGGATCATGGATCTAAGTGATAGCTTAAAATTCAAAGTGTTCGAAAGTGTGTTGAACCTGAGCGACCGGATAAATATTGTCTTCCTGATTCTGGTGTTGCGAACGGTTCGAAAAATCGACACCGTATGAAGAAGTTATCGCAGTTTGAAAAGTCCAGTAAACTGCAAAATTTGGACTTTGACCAAGTTTGACTTGGAAGTTTGGAAAATTAAAAAGAGAATATTCTATGGAATATTCTTAGAATATTCCCCAAAATATTCCTAGAATATTCCCCAGAATATTCCATTCGATCCAATCAACACTTGACACTTGGCGCGGTCTTATTGCTTGAAAGTTTGATTATGTTATGGGGATCTAATAGGAGGCTGCCACGTGGCAGGCTCGAAGGTCACCACGTGGCCCAGGAACGGTCTACCAAATTTGTGGGACAGCATAGGAATTGAACGCGAGACCTCTCGCCCGCCTACACAAGCGCCTAACCATCTCCGCTACATAATCTTTTTTAACATGTAACTAGCGACGTTTAAATTTATTGTTGATAAGCGCGTATGGGGGGGTGGGAGGGGGCGGAAGGCCAGCCCTTCCCCATGTGCCCAAGCGCCAAAAACCTTAGGCTAGTCCAGAACTGGCGGAGGATTAAAACAGGCTTAATTAATGTTAAACGTGGTTAACCCACGAAAACCGGTGGTTAACACTAATCCGCGCTTATCCAATTTTAAAAGCGCCTATCCAACCTCTAATTATGGATTATGATAAGTTAAGCTCCAATTTAATCTGGCGGAGCTTTTGGAGCGCGCCTAGATTTAGGGGCAGTTCCTATTTTAACTAGAGTTAAGTCTAGTCCTCCACATTTAGTGGAGCTTTTATGGGTGACACTAGACAATTCTTGTTTTGGCTCTATCTGGAGCTAGATTCACCCAATTTTGGAGTGCCAATAGTCAATTTTGACTACATAAAACATTCTAGACTTAATGGAGTGGGTTTCAGAGCCACCAGAGAACATTTGAGAAGTTTTTTCACTTCAGTGAAGTTCAAGGGGCCATCAGGGCCACCAGGGGGCAACAACAGTTTGAGGCCTAGTCAGGGGAGCTAGAGCTTATTCAGAAATCCAATAGTAAATTTTGGATGTTTCATATGTTCTGGAACTAATGGTGTGGTTTTCAGAGCCTGTTGAGGACTTTTGAAGGCTGATATACTTCAATGAATTTCCAGGGGCCATCAGTGCCAGCTTTTGCTAGTAGAAGTTCGGGGCCTAGCCAGGGCAGCTAGAGACCTTATTCAACGAACCAATAGTAATTTATGAATCTAATCAGAATCATGAATCAATTGATAGAGGTTGTAGAATATTTTTAGGACTTCTAGAGGTCGAGAACCCATCAGAGAAGTTTTCAGTGACCCTAGTGCCACGGGGTGTCGATAGGTGTTGGAGGCGAAACCGGAGCAGCCGAAGGACATTTTCAGCGAACCAATAGTCTATCCTGAATATTTTTTGCATTATGAATCCAATGAAGGGATGTTTAGAGTCGTTTGAAGACTTATAGAGCTCGAAAAACTGAAGGGAAATTTTGGGCAGCCCAGGGCAAACCATGGAAGAAGGCCTATTTTGGGGATGCAATGCTCTTTTTGAGAAAATGATCAGTCGATATTTGGTGTCTGATTTGTGATGAAGATAGTAGGTGTATTTTTAGGGATATTTAAATAATTTTGAAGGATTTAGTGCCATAGAGAAGCTAAGTGTAGCTCAAGTGCATCTACAGAAGGAATCGAGTCTAAGGGAGCCTAGATCTGTTTGCAAAGTGATGACAGCCATGAGAGGGATATAGATGGTATTCTAAGCCCTTTGGTTCAGTTCATTAACCATTGTAGTTAAGTGTGGAACTTTTAAAAGAAACTTTTCCATAATCCCAAAGAGCCAAGTCAAGATGACAAAAGCTAAAGGAGACGTAACCCACGATATTCGGGTGAACTCCTAGATTAATTTTGTTGTTATGGGTGGATGTTTTATTGCTGCATTATATTGTTGTTATACATGTTTAATTTCAGCAAAAAAAATGCACTTAAGACACTTAAGCAGTTAAAAATAATACACCACTTTCAAGTAATAATTCTGCAAAAAGTCAAGTACGAGCTAGATCTTTTATTTATTTAACTAAGTGGGAGGTTCTTGAAAAGCATAACAAGTTATCCAACCCATTTTCAGATCACATGCCTACAATCGTTCCAAGCACTCATCTTTGAAAGTATCTCCATTTGAAGCCTGTTTAGGTTATTTTCCGAAGTCTCCTTTGGATTTCATCTTTGGTAAAGATATTACAGTAGATGAACATAGTGATGTGGACAAAGGCAATAATTTCATTGAAAAAATTTAGCTAGTGCATCAAAGAGTACAAGAGAAACTTGAGAATAACAAAGCAAAGAACAAAGTAAGGCATGAAAAGCATCAAGTTGATAACTTTTTCCAAGTGGGATATAAATTTTGGTTTTATATCAACAAGGAAAGACTTCAAGACGAAGGTGAAAATCTCAAGCCAATTAGATATGGTCCCTTCAAAAATTTGGAGAAGATTGGCAACAATGCTTTCTGATTAGATTTACCACCTTATATGCAAATTTATTCTGTTGTGAATGTGGAAAAATTGAGATTGTATGAGCCTCCAATTATTGATGATCATGAAGAGAATTTTCAGATTCCATCTATTGAATATTTTACTCCTAAGTTTTTAGATAAGTTGAAGGAAGACACAATTTTTGACAAGAGAATCAAGACTTCATGTAGAGGAAATGTGGGGTATATTCAAGTGTAATTCAAAGGTACCAATCCAAGTTAAGAAAGGTGGATTGAGATCAATAAAGTGAGGGAGTTGTACCCTGATCAGAAACTGAATTGGGGGCAAAAAAGTTCTAAAAAATTAAATTTCTCAGAATCGCTATGAACCTAAACGTCTGGATAGGAATTGTCTTCTTGATTCTGGCACACTTCGTTTTGCTTAAAACAGACTCTGTATGAGAAAGTTAGAGTGATATGTTCGATTGCACAAACATGCAAATTTTGGTGACAAGGATGCTGACTAGGCATCCGTATAGCCCAGTCAGGAAAAAGAATATTCCAAAGAATATTCCTTGGAATAGTCCTAGAATATTCCCCCCAGGTGGACCAGTGAGCTGCTGACAAATTTCATGTCTAGATTGGTTAGTGATTTGTTAGTTTTTGGTTGGATGTTGGTCAGACCAATGGAGTCACAACACGTGGCAAGCCCGGAGGCTGCCATGTGCCCCCCAAGATCAAATTTCATTGCAAAGTTGTTGGGAAATTTTTTATATGGCGGACGAGCAGAGGTCGGGCTCAACCCTGCGACCTCCCCCACACAAATCCAACGTCTTACCACCTCCACTCCGACTTGTTTCTTATTATACAATGCATTCGATTTACATTTGTTTCAAATGTTGTGTTATGACAGAGGGATATGGGGGCCAGCCCCAACACACACGACCACAAAATATAACCAATGGCGGGAGCTCCATAAAACGATGGATTTTAAATGTTAACCATGTTTTATTAAAATATAACCCACCATTACTTAACCCTTAATCCGCAATTAGCGCTAATTGCATTTTCTAATGCAGATTTGTTAAACACGCTCAATTAGCGCCTAACCACAATTAACTCCCACTTAATGCTCAACTAATCACATTTGTCCATGCGGATTCCGCCAATTACGATGGGAACTCCAAATGTGGTGGATTTAACTGGAGTTGCTCGAGTTTTAGTGGATTTTTCCTAGGAGAAACTGAAGAAGCCATAACTTGGGCATATTTCGACCAAATTGGGCTCAGAAAGAGTCTATCCTAGCATTTTTGGATGCTCTGAGAATTTTAGTGCATTTTTTAGAGGTAGAGGAGCAATTATGGACGTGATTTTTCCAACTTGAATATTCAAGATGCCGAGGATCACCAGGAGAGGAGGCCACATCTGCTTCACCTAAAGACCATTTACAGAGTGAGAAGAGGCTACTTAGGGGTTTTTGGGTCTTTTGAATCCATTGGTAACCTATTTTTACATATTTAGGGTCATATTGCATGTTTTACAATTAAGGTGTATGGATCAACCATATGTTTGAAGCATTTTTGGAAGCTGTTGAGCAAGGGGGAGACCTTGTAGGGGTTTTCCCAATTCCAGAACACTTTTTGCAGTAGTTGTGACCAGCATTGTTCAGCTCTGGTTTTACTTCTTCATTCATGAAATTTTTTATTGTACTTTTCATTGTGGAATTAAAGAGTGTATGTGAGGGGTTTTAAGGTCTCACCGGTGAAAGAATGTCATCTCTCTAGGAGACATGTTGTTTTGCTGATATTGTGAAATTTATTTGCAGAAGAACATTTCCTTGAAGGGGTAAAATTCACATGTGTTGGGCAGAAAACGGATATATACTTTTTACACTGAATACAATAGTGGTCTAGTTATGTTGACAGACCAAGGACATGTAGCCTAGGAGGGGTGAACTCCTTCATCAATGGTTTTTGTCTTGTGGTTTGATGCACATTTATTTCCAAGTGTTTTGATGATTTTATGTTTTACAATTTGTTCATGGAATTATAATAGCTGAAGAACACTTAAAACTAACCATTGAAGTAATTTTCCTTCATTATCAACTCTATGCACACAATCCTTAAGCATGCATTTATTTTATATTGATGAGGAAGCTAGCACAACAAAACTAGTTTTTCCATATTCATATCAAGTTGGTATCGAAGCTGCAGGATGATTGTTGGCTTGTGTTGCTTGTGAAAATAGGGTGAAAATTATTACAAGGTTAAAGCTCCAGAGGGGAGAAAAAAAGCTTGTTAATGCAGATTCCCAAGTTGGAAAAAGGAGAAGGAGGTCGGTGTTGCCACAAAATCCACCTCAATTTTTATCTCCAAATATTTATGAGGCTTTAGTAAGCATGTCTCAAGGAGGAGAGCATAAAAACCTGACAAAATATGAAAGATTCAAAAAGGAATTTTCGGACATGTCAGAGATGGTGAGGGTCCTCTATGAAGAGAGGAACTCACAACTACAAGGTGAAGGCTCAAGATCTTCAAGAGGGGAAGATTCTCCAATGAAGGACGAAGGTAAAAATAATTGTGATAAACCACCATCCTCTCCACAAACTTCACATTTTTCTACAACTTTGATGCAAAATGGTAATGTAGAAAGTCCTTCCAAGATGGAAGATGGACATGTTTGTGCCTTTCGTCCACATGATTTGGAGTATGAGGTTCAGTCAACACCTCATGTTAAGGAGCTGAAAGATGAGAAAAAAAGAGTCCAAGAGGACACCTTCAAAATTAGAAAGGAGTATGAAACCATCTTTGTGCCTCAATCAAGAGATGAGACAAATGGTAAGCATGCATATGCTATGTAAGTATAATTTATGGAAATCAATTAGAGCATGTATTTCATTATCAATCCAGGATAGTAGACTTAGAAACATACCAAAATATATCGATCTTATATCTATTTAGTTCAGGAGATCATTATTTTAAGTTTTGAAAGAGAGAAATGCATGATGGGATCCCAAAAGAAAGTATTCAGAATTACTCTACCAAAGCATGTGAATGATAACATTTAGATTTACTCAATGAAAACATTCAGATGTATTCTATAAAATCATTCAAATCTATTTTATAAAAGCATGGAAATGATTGGTCAATGTCATTAATCTATTTTAGAAGATGGAGAAGAGGCTCTACTCTAAGAGTCTGGGGTATCCTTCTACATTACTTCTATAACACCATTTCCAATTAGCTTTGAAAGCACAATGAAATGAAACCATGTAAATTTTATCTAGAAAGCAAGTAAGAAAGTGAAGCTTGATCTTCCAGTCCTGGTTCATAGAGAAGAGGCTCTACTCTAAGATTCCTTGGTATCCTTCTACATTCAAACTAGTTATTTAATTATAGATCAATCTTAACAAAATGAAAACATGGCCATTAATAAAAGTTCAGCATGAAAACATGTACAGTATCTACAGCAAATAATAATAAACATTCATAATTAAAACTAACATATTCACAAATATAAACACTATGTAGCAATAAAGTGCACTTAGCTCAAAAGGGCGCCCTCCACTCTTGCATGGTACACGTTCAACACAATCAACTACAACCATTCATTCAACCATATGATGCACATGAAAATGAGAGAGAAGAAGTTTTAATCTTCAATTGTCTTCAACAAATAACAATTCTCCACAAGTTCAAAGGCAACTTCTAATTATGAGAGCCTTGTTTAAATAGGCCAAAACATAATAAGAAAAACTAAAAAGGTTGGATAACTCATAAGTATCTTCAATCCACCTTAATAGGTCGAATTTTTCAGTTGGTTACACAAAATATGGATGAATCCCAAAAAATCACAAAACTGCCCATATTTTATGCTCAAATCAGGGGATATTTCTAAACAGCTAGTCTAGTTTGACCAACATTGATAGACACTAATCTAGATGTTCTGGTATGAACCAATAGGTATTCATCCATCCTTGGTTCCCATAGTTTCCAATTGTGTATTTGGTTCAAACCCAGGTTTCTCGCAACCATGACTTCGAACGAGCTATTACAGGCTTTTCTAGTTCTATCATAATTTATTTTTAATGCTCAATTTTGCCTAAAACACTAAAATAATTAAAAATACATGACTTAGCTACCTTGATGTGAAAAATCAGTGAATATGATGATAGGATGATGAGAAAAAGTGGTAAATGATGAAAATATGTATGGTAAAGGAATCCAAAATTGGAAGCCAACATGTTCCTTATTTACATGCATCTGTTAGGGTAAATTCTTTTGCATCCTTTGAAAGACACAATAGAGGCATTGGGTCTAAGATCTTTGAAAAGATGGGTTACAAGGAAGGCTTAGGTCTTGGTGTAAATCAACAAGGCATCAAGAACCCAATAGAGGTAAAAGAGAGACCTAAGTATGAAGGCTTGGGTTATGTTGCGCCAGAAGAATGGTCTTCTGATGAGAACTATATTGTATCATGTACCTTCTGCCATAAAAGAGGACATGAAAAGGAAAGATGTTGGACTTTGCATCCAGAACTAATACCTGCTTGGTTCTATAAATACAAAAGAAACTTGAAGGTATCTCCAGAGAGAGATGATAAAGTTGAAGAAGAAGCTTGTTCAAGTTCTTCTTGTCATGCAAGTTCATCATATAGGAAGCATAAGCCAAAGGACACCAAGAAAAGGTATAGTCGTCCTATTCATTTAAATGCCTCTCCTAAAGGAAAACAACCTGTTGATTTGAGTGACATGTTGAGGAGAATGTCTCCATGCAATTTTAGCAATTATTCTAACCATTGTGTAGATGAATGCAAAAAAATAAAATACATCATCAAGAAGATGTTTATGTGTCTTGAGATTGAGAACAAGAAGAGGAAAACTAAATCAAATAAAAATGCATGTGAGCTAAGAAGAGCTCAAAGGAACTTTTGCACTCACTACAATATCAGTGGGCATTAGCTCGATAAATGTTGGAAATTGTTTCCACAACTTCATCTTGGTAAAGGTAAGAAAGTTATGCAAGCACCGGAAAAGGAGGCGAAAAAAGAAAAAATGGCGCAAGATGTGACCATCCATGAAGCAGCTTCAAAAGAAGGAAAAATTCAAATAGAGGGTTCAGTCACCATGTTGGGTAAGAACTATTCGGACTATTTGTCCAGTTGAAGATTGTAAGTATTTGTTTGCACTAGTTGCATATCCCCATAATGGGTAATTTGTAAAAGTGACAATTCATGAATTGAATCACTTACATGCAACAATGTTTTTTTTAAGCATGTTTATGCTAGTTTGGCTTGGTTGTTAGTCAAATGTAATGGAAAATTTGGGTGTCAATTTCTCCATGTTGTAAAATTCATTTCTCTTTGATTATGTTGGAAAGCATTTTGAAAACTGTTGTTGGAGTAGTGGCAACATATTTTGTGTACAAATGTGTTTAGCATTCAATTTCTACAAGTATTCACCATGTGAAACTTGTATTGGTTTATGTCAAAGCCTTTTGGATTTTATCCTCGATAAGGATTTTTGTAACAAAAACAACAACCCTTTTGTACACCATATGGTGCATGATGCCAAGAAGTGAAAGAGATGGCAAAGACATTATTCCAGATGTGGAATTTGGTACCGTGGAGGTAAAATAATGGTCATTTCATTTCTTGTGATTACTGATATTGGAACTCATTGTTGTAGTTCACTCATATCGGCTTAACTTGGAAAAGTAGTTTCCAAGGAGAAGCTTGCATCGAATGCATGTTTATGCCAAGGAGGAACAAGATTCTCAGTGGGAAGGCCATCAATCAAGCCTTTCAAGCATAGAGAGATCGCTTTGTTACAACGAGATGTTTTTCAGTAGTCAACAAGTAGCCAACAAGTTTTGGATTGGGTTAGCAATGAAAGGAGGACATTGGATGAATTTTCCAAGCCATTTGCAATGCAAGGTGTTAGTCATCAATAATTTTTTCCTTTGTAGATGACTAAATGCTTATCCTAGATTTCTAGAAACAAAATTCATGAATATTGTGAGTTCTAGGAATCTCACTTCCTTCATTATCCTTGGGATAAATTTTTCACTATTTTACCATCCTATCATGTCAAGGTCAGCCTATCACACCCAGAAGATCCATCACAGGCTCATACCACTCATTTTGTCTATGTTTTTTCACCCCTGACCTTAGCACTCTTTTTTGGCTTGCATAATTTCCTCCACTTGACACCTAGGATCACCAACCAACCTACTCACTCTTGTGTTTCCCAGATACATCAAGCATTGATGGTCTCAAAACTATCTCTGTAGGCTCTCTAGATAAATCAAGTACATTGTATTTTGGATCTTCAATACATCAAAATATAAAAAAACTCTGTTTTTGATACTTGAGGACCCAAAGCCAAGTTTTCAGTCAAAGGCCAAGTCCAAAGAGCCTCCCACTAGGTCACCTAGGGTTTCATAGGTCATAGGATTGTTCTGGTGTTCTAAATCTTTGTTTTTCCCGTTCCAAGAGGCTGCAGTCAAAGAGGAAGAAGGACAACACATGATTGTGCAAATGGATCAGAAAATCCTTCAAGGAAGGCCTCCTTGGTCAAAGCACAACTTCTGCAAAAGACAGTTGCCCATCTTAAACATTTCTACAAGAATGATTGAGATGGCTATCAGCAGAAAAAGAGGTAAGGTAAGAGGCTAAATAATCACTAAGGACAGCCAAAGAAAGGGAGAGTCAACAGGCCTATTTTCAAAGAGAATTAGGGTTTTGAGGATTGTTTGGCTAGAAAATATTGCCAAGCAAGGATCCAGTGCAAAGACCACAAGGACAAAGGCACAACAACACAACCAAGCACACATTGATGATTTTTAGAAATTGTAAATGAAAAAGGGAAAAAGGTGAGGTGAACTAAACAAAATGACTGAACTTGAAAGGGCTATATAGAACTTAGAAGACAACACTAATTATTTGTCTCTAACATCCCTAAAACCTAAAGTTTGAAAAGGTAGGCATGAAGGTGAAATGAAGATTGTGGGTCTCCATGATGATAACAGGAAGAATGTTTTCAAAGGATATCAGAAGGTGACCTCCATGGTGTGCCAAGGTGACAGTGCTCCACTACATCCAAGGGAAGAATGCAGAAAGTATCAAGGTGAAGGAGGTCAAGGTTTCAAGTGCATAAAATTGCCTTCAAAGGGTCAAATGAGTGAAATTATAAGTTCTGGGTTACAAGGTAAAAACTGACATGAGCATAAGTTTGCTGCTGAGCAACTAAAGTTGTCCAAATCCAAACCATGACTAAGGAGACCAAAAAAATTGTGTTATGGCACCTATAGAAAATCAGAAGTGGCCAAGGGAAGACATAGCATGGTATGATTTTCCAATGTTTGCCAAAATGGACATATCACTATCAATATCAAGAAGGTAAAAATACATGTTTCAGATCACTTACACTCAAGAATGCCAAAAAGGATAAAAATAGTGGTTTCAGTTTATCAGTGCAAGCAGAAAAGGTTTAAGCAGTGCCAACACTCCCAAATTTAAAGGAACCTCTTCATCTCTTTAGCACACTTTCACCAAAGGAATAAAATTCACTTTGACAAGTTAAAAATCACCTGTAAAAAGGCTAAAGGCATATCAGTGAAAATTATAAAGTGACAAAAAGAAAACATAGCAAAAGTGGGTTTTATAACTTTGATTTATTTCTCAAAAGGTATAAAAGGCCTTCTTAGTCTTTTTCCATCTTATTTTTCCATTACAAGAGAAGAGAAGGCTTTCAAAAGAAAAAACTGAGTTTTTTGTCGATTTCCGGGCAAGGGTTACTGGCACTGCACGAATAGGTGGTGTTGCGCTTACAAGGCCTGGCGTTGCACTAATCAACCTTTCTCCCATTCAAAATAACCCTGTGTTGTGCTAATCCGGGGTGGCACTACGTGAATCTGTAGCACTGTGTGTAGACTGGCCCAACAGGCCCAGGACCTGACCAGCAGGCTTGAACGTCGGCACTGCGCTAATCCACAGGCATGACTGCCGGAGCTGCGCCCACAGGATGACCCGACTGCTCAAGCAGGGCGCTCCGCTAATGCAGAGACCCTCCAAAAAATGAAAATATTTTCCCTAAGGCTTAAAGTCACCCACCAAATTTGCCTCCAAGGCTAGAAAAGGAGCTAAACTAATAAGTACACCCTTCTTTCTCCTCCTCTCAAATAATTTTCATTTTTTTTTTGGTGGCTATGAGTAATTAAACCCTAGGTGTGCGAACCCTAGGTCTCAAATGCATATTACACCTTTTGTTTTTGGCCTCCTTGAACAAGTTAAGTGTCAATTGAGGGAGAGTAAGCTAGTGTGGTTATAATTCATTTTCAAGAGAAGCCCCCTTAAGCTCCAAAGCAAACATTCCTAAACACCTAGCCTCCATATCACTCATCTGTAAAGATTGGCATCACCACCTTATTCATTTTTCTCCTCCAAACCCTAGTTTGTCCACAAACATCTCCTATCACCATGTCAGGAGCATAAAAGAGTAGCATCAGTGAAAGAGGCCAAAGGCCTTTGAGACTAAATCATAAGGGAGGGAAAGTGAATAGAGTTGAACCCCAGAGCACAGTGGCTATCACCTCATCTCCCAGGATCCTCTCATGTTTCCAGAATGCAGGGTGCTTCCAATTTTGTGAGAGGGTCAAACAAGTGAAAAGCCACCCAAAGTTTACAAGGCTTCTCATTCTCAACCTGCACAATAAACAATCAAGCCTTGCAGGGGTAGATTTTTAGATCTTGGAAGATACCATCTTTGATGCTACAAGTATCCCTGCTATTGGTGAAAATTGGTTTAAGAAAGCCAAATCGAACAAGAAATATTATGAGCCATTTGTCAAAACTATGTATAGATAAGGTTGTAAGAAAATTTTCCCTTTCTCACACCTCAAACAGAGATTTGCACCCTTGATGATGGTTATCATGAAGTACTTCACCTGTGAGGGGAGATACTCCATGCTCTACTCCTACCATGTCAGACTCCTAATGCATTTAACAAGGGTTAAGATGCTCAACTTGCCCTACTACCTCTATAGGAGCATTGAGAAGATGTCTTCTGCTGTCTGGAGGAGGAATCACTCTCAACAAATGCAAAGTTTATTTCACCATTCCTTGATCAAGATGGTGGTATTACATCAATTGGAACAAAATGGCATACCTTGGGATGTGTTCATAGCCCATGAAGTCTTCACAAGCCCACAGCCTCCTCATCAACCAAACTTGCCCTCCTCATCTGCACAAGTGCCCTCACCTCAAGGAAACCTCCCTTATTCCCCTTCTCTTGATGCATCAAATGAAGAGGATGATAGTGGCAATGATGAACAAAGTAATGGCAGTGAGGGTAATGGTGCAAGTGAGTCAGCCCAAAGTGTGGAAAAGGGTGATGTTGATGAACAGAGTGCTGACAAAGAGGATGTTGATGAAGAGGAGGAGGTTGACAATCAAAGTGACATGAGCATTGAGTATGATAGCAATTAAGCAGATGAACAAGAGGGAGAGGAAGGAAAAGATGATGAAGAAAGGGACAGTGAGCATGACAGTGATAGAGGTGAAAACAGTGAACAAGACAGTGAACAAAACAATGCCAGTATGGAAGAGGATGTTGAAGGAAATGAGTAGTTTGAAAGTGGAAATGTAATGAGCATTTATGGAGGAGAGATCAGCAATAAAACAGAGGATAAAAAGGTAGAAAAGAAAGAGGAAAGTGAGGAGGCAGAGATAGGAAATGATGATGAAGCTATGACAGATAATGAGGACATGAAAGAAGATGACAATGACAAAGAGGATGAAAGTGAGGAAGTTGCAGAAATTGAACGCAGCAGTGACCAAAATAAAGCTAGTATCAGTGATGAGAAGGACAACAAAAATGAAAATAGTCATGACAGTCATGACGAATGTCATGATAGTCATGACAACAATCAACCCCTCAGTGACAATGAAAATAGTGCCAATGCAGAAAAATAAATAAATAAATAAAAAATGAAAGAAATCCTGATGATGAGCAAAATGAAAGTAAGGAAAGTGCAGAGGATGACAGTCAAATTGAGGATCATAATCATGCCAAAGACACCAACAAGACCACCATCACACCTCTTGCATCAACCTATCAAAGAGGTCCAAGGCTAGTGTTTGCTGCCTCCAAAAGGAAAGGGACCCTGCCATCTACATCAACTCAAAAGCTTGACGAGGGAAAACAAAAAATGAAAAGGGGTAAGAAAGGTAAGGGAGGCAAGCAAACTAAATAGGAACCCCATTCATTGACCTTGACAATGATAATGAAGATGAGGAGATGGCCACTAGACTACTTCTCCAAAGCAAAGATGCTCAAATTAGGGATCTAGAGAGAGATTTTAAAATGGCACAATGTATCATTCAATATTATAAGAATGAACACAAGTATTTTAAGAAGGTAAAAAGGGGCCTTGATCTCTAGAAAAATATGACCAAGCATTATGCCCAAAGAAATCAAGCTGCAAGGGCAAAACTCAAAGAGGCCCTCATTGAAATCCAAACCCTAAAAGAAGAAAAAATTCATGAAGGCCTTGGAGTTTTGGCACAATCTTCTCAACAGGTCTCTCAAACCCCATGAGGGATGCCTCAACCAATTTTGAGGAAATTTGGATAAGTTTTTGTTTTTTGTGAATTTGGAGGCCTATTAGCGCAACACCACGGTGCTACGCTTTTCCCTCAAGAATTCTCAGAGGGAACACTTTACATTTCTGGACTTCTCATCACTAGTACATTATTCTCACAAAATTTCAGAGCAATTGGAGCATTTTTGAACCCTGAAAAGGTCAAAACAACACCTAAATTTTCACCATTCTACCTCTATTTCAGGCATGGCGCTGCGCTCAGAGCAGTGTTGGGATTTTGACATTTTGGATAGGTTACAGGAGCTGGATCTGAAAACTAAGAGTATTTTTGGAAAGTAGACTCATCATGCTTTCCAATGAGACATCACGGAGCAAATTCCGACATCGGGAAGGGGTCCAAAACTTGGTTGCAAAAGGACCTATTTTCTGCCTGAGGTGGCACTGCGCTTATGGACTGTGTAGTGCGTTTTGGGCCAAAAGTCAACAAAACACACTCATTTATTGTAAAATCATATTTTAGTGTTTTTTGAGGCAAATCACTCTGAAATTAGTTGCAAGAAGTTATTTTAGCATTTATTTCATGAGATATTTTGTTCCTTGGGCCTTGCATGGTCTCTTAGGCATAAATGACATTTATGAGTGATTTTGACATTTTCCAACCCTATCTAGGGTTTTTTCCCTCCTTTGTTGAGTTAAATAGAGCATGAGGGCCTCATTGTAAATGTTTTCATTTGATGATTTTTGAGAGCAATACATGGTTTTTTTAGGTTGAAGAGAAATTTGGTGTTGTGGAGCTTGTGGATGATTTTCTTTGATTGATGATGATGAAGACTTGCTTGCAGGATCCCTGAGCTTGGTCAATGGTGATGTGTCTCTAATTTTTTCATGTTTTCTTGTTTATCATTGTGTCCACCCTTCTATGTTGCAGTAGATCAGAAAATTATAGGCTAAGAAATGTTGTTTGATGCACCTTAGTCCTTCCTGCCTTCTACTGCCTTGATGTTTTCCTCTGCTAGGACATTTTAAGGAATTCTTGATTGGTCCTTAGACCCCCTAAGCTTGTTTATTCCATGAATGGTTCAATATAGTAGTTTTCAAATGTGATTTATGGTTATCCCTGCCTATTTGATGCTATTTAAACTCTTTTTTGGAATCTCTCTTTGAAGTTTTACTTATTAGGTTTTAGCCAAAGAGGCCATGTTTTGATCATGCCCTTTGTCCATGCTTAATAATTTTTCCTTAAAGTTATTTGCAGCTTGATCATTGATGTTTAGGCATTCCCTCTTCATTGATTAAAATTATTTTTTATCTTATATGTTTTCAAACCTTGAAGGTGAAATCACTAGAAGTTAAATGAGTTTATCGCCTTCTATATTTCATTGGAATGTTTGTCTTAAATGTATATTTTTTTAAAGTATTGTCATTGAGTTAATGGTTTGCCCTATATCATGATTATTATCTTTTGCTTATCAATATTTGATATCTTCTTGTTTATGGGTATTTGACAAAGGATTCTTCACTGCCCTTTGCCCTACCTTGTTCACCAACTTAATGTCCATTCCACTTCACACATAACCTTAAAGATCCATTGACCACACTAGATTTTCCTTGTGATGCACTCTGACTCATTGTTGAGATATCCATGACTTTCATAGACTCCATAGCCCAATGATTTGATGATCTCTTACTCCACCTATTCTACCTATTTCATCTTACCCAACCAAAACAATCAAACAAACCCTACACTTAACAACTAGCCTAAAATCAAACCCTAAAAGCAAACAAGTTCACATCATTTGCATACAACAGAGAAATCCCTCTCTGAGTCTAGGAAGGCTAGGTCCTAGGACTCCAAATACTGGTCTAATGTTACCTTGTGCATTTGGTCTACCAATCTGATAAATCACAGGACACTAACATAATGGCGATCACAGTGGGACTGAATACATAGTAGCCTGAATATCACTTACAGACCCAAAAACCCTCAATTAGAACTTAGAAACTCAAGTGCTAGCCAAGAGTAGAACCTAATTGTCTCACCATCCTAGAAAAATGATGACTCAACTAGAAGACACTCATACAAACCTTAGGGGTACATAAAGGAACTTATAAAACCCCAAAAACATCCCTAGATTGGTTTTTTTTTTTTTCAGTTATTAGTGGTGGAACATACATACATATCCTTAAAACAACAAAAAACATCCACCTAGCGACTCCACTAGCCTCCAGTAGGCCTACTAACCCCACTAGTTCTCACAGACTTCCCTAGAAATAAATAAATCAATCCTCATATTGTTGATGGTGGACAGAAAAGTTGAAATCCTCCACCTGGCGACTCCAGAACTCTTAATAGACCTAATGACTGTTGAGATTCAACAAGATGATGAGCTTAGTGAAAAGAGTCGCCTTCACTAAGTGGGCCCATAGGATATTTCTGGCGCAAGTCTATTTTTAGACTATGTATATTATTAGACATGATGATCATATTTCAGAAGTTGCAGGATGCTATTTGTGGATGCTTGATCAAGTTGGAAAAATAGATGAAATTCTATTTTTAGAATATTGGGCAATGTCTATTTATAGATCGATGATCTAAAAATAGATGCATGTCGATTATTATTAGCTCTTAATAATAATCAGACACTAAACAACAACTTATTCTCTTGGAGCACTTTGTTTTAGTGCACAGATGTCGCACATCAATGGACTGAGGGAATTACGCAATTCCCAAGGGTTTACTGGAGCTAATGCATGGAGGACTCAGTTAGAACTCAAGTGGCAGAGTTGTGACACAGTTGGAAGAAGTAGTTATGGAGTTGTATTCAGTTTAACTTAGTTAGACTCAGTTGAGCTAGTTGTATCTAGTCTAACCGATTGATACACTAGTGAGAGTGGAGTGAATTAATTAGTTAATTAATTCAAAAATAATAACTCGTTAATCAAATGAACAATACAACAATTAACTACAGTGCATGGCAATTTCAGTGGAGGCCCAGTGGAGAGATACGTGAAAGGGCAAGATGGACTATCTATTGTGACTATAGTGATGCATTGATTGCATCACACACACATTGGAGTTGCCAATGAGGATTTCACATTCAAGGCAAGGGTTATTCAAATTCATTCAGAGCTATTCTTCAGCAGGGATTGCGCAGTGGAGGCAGGCTAGTAGGAGGTAGAGATCAGTGCATGGATTTGCAAGATTGTTCCTGATTAGTGTATGACGATTGTACTATATTGAGAGCTTGATAAGATTTGTATGAGGATTTTCATATGATTCCATGATACATAATATATAGTTGGGGTTTTCAGCTTCAGGCTTTCCCAGTTAAAAACAACTGTGTTATGTGCGATTATTTTTATTCATGCTTTACATGTGTGTGCAATTAATTTTCCACAAAAGATTAACAAGTGGAATGATTCAGTATCTTGCATAAAGTTAAATAGTGTGAGATCAGGTGGATCTAGGACATATGCATGCTTAGTGCATAATATTTCTACATGATATCGGAGCATTGTTAATTGAAAATTTCAATTGTAAAGTGAGTTTGTGCTGGTGGACAATTCGAATTTGCTACAGAAGATTCTTGGTGCAGAAGTCGAGTATACATTGAAATGTCTTTCAACGGGTTGAGATTGGAGTATGCCCTTGATGGGAGCTCGAATTACATAGCCTGGAAGGACAGGATGGAGGCAGTGCTAGTGGATAATGGATTGAAGGATTTCATCGATAGCGATGTTCCTAAGCTGGGATCTAGCGATGCTGCATTACTTGACGCATGGCAAAAGAAGACAACAAAGACGAGAAGGATTCTGTTGGAAGGTGTGAAGGACCATATTGTGTCCAACCTTCACGAGAAAGCCACTCCATTCTTAACGTGGAAGGATTTGACAGACTTGTTCCAAAGCAGAAGTGACTAGAGGAAGTTGGCACTTAAAGACAAGCCCAGAGAAAAAAAAAAAAAAATGGAGAAAGGCGACAGTATTCCAAAATACCTCACAAAGTTTTTCCATTGCAAGGATGAACTGGGAAGTTTGGGGGTTACTTTTTATGAAGAATACTTGGTGAGCTTGGCTCTCCTTGGTCTTCCAAAGAGTTGGCATAGCTACGAAGACTCTGTCAATGGACGGGAGAAATTGCCGGGATGGGAGCTACTTTGGCCGGATCTTGTGCAGGAGGAGATAAGGCGGGGTACCAGGGATGGATCTTCATCGAAGAATTAAGATGAAGAGAATTGCACTTTAGCTACCAAAGCAAGGAAAGGGAAGGGGAAGAAACATCCTTCAAAATCCGATGTTAAAGGCAAGAAGCAGGATTTGTCCAAAGTGAAGTGTTTTCACTGTCACGAACATGGACATTTCGCCACTAACTGTCCACAGAAGAAGAAGAACAAGAGGGTTGTTGGATCTGCAGCTGGAGAGGCCTTATCCTCACAATTTGAACTTGATTTTTCCTTGATCGCATGCTTGGTCTCAAGCTGTATGGGATCGGTGCGGTATCTTGATAGTGGTGCGTCTTTCCATATGACAGGATACAAAGAGTTTTTTAGTGACTTGGAGGAGAAGGACCTCCAGATGCATATAGAGATGGGCGACGATGGTTGGTCCAATGCGGTTGGCATTGGGACCATTACCTTTGAGAGGGAGTCCAGTAATCCATTCTTGTTGAATAATGTTATGCATGTTCCAGGTTTGAAGAAGAACTTGGTCTCAGTCGCAATGCTGGAAGACAAGGGTTATGATTTTGTTTTCAGTGAGGGAAAAGCCTTCCTTTGACATAAAAAAATGGGTCAAACCAAGAAGATAAGGGTTCAAATTAAGAATATCTACAAGATGGAGGTAGATGGGTGCACTGCAATGGTGGGCAAAGCAGAAGAAGTGGTGAGCCGGGATGAGGGTGAATTATGGCACAGGATATTGGGCCATCTTCACCATGGCGCTTTGAAGATTTTGCAACAAATTTCTACTGGACTTCCCAAGGGTACTCTTGCGTAGTCAGATCAGTGCAAGGGATTTACTATGGGTAATTTTGTGAAGACCACCTTTCATGAGAAGGAGAACCGTGCTTCGGTGATCCTGGAGAGAATTCACACAGATGTGTGTGGAACTTTCTTGGTTGCTTCAACAGCAAAACACAGGTATTATGTTATATTTTTTGATGAATATTCTCGTAGATGCTGGGTCTTCTTCATGCAGAAGAAGAGTGAAACATTCTCAAAGTTCTATGAGTTGAAGGCATTGGTGGAGAAGGAGTTGGGGAAGCAAGTGAAAGCTCTACGGAGCGATAATGGTGGTGAATACATCTTGGGCAAATTAAAAGACTTTTGTAGCAAGGAAGGAATTAGAAGAGAACTCATAGCGCCTTATAACCCACAACAGAATGGGGTCACGGAGAGAAAGAACAGAATGATTGTGGGTACTACACAAGCAATGCTGCATGACCAGGCCTACCGATGCACTTGTGGGCGGAAGAATGCAACACTTCGGTTTATGTGCAAAACCATTGTCCTCATAGAGTACTTGGCATGAGTACACCTGAAGAAGCTTTTACTGGTAAGAAGCCTGATATTTCTCATTTGAAGATTTTTGGCTCACCTGTTTACATTCATGTGACAAAGGACGCCAGGAAGAAGCTGGAGCCGACTGCAAAAGTTGGGATATTTGTGGGGTACACAGAAACACCCCATAACTATCATGTGTATTTTCCAGACAATCGCATGACTATTGTGCGGTGGGATATAAAATTCAATGAGGTGAAAGCCATGAAGTTGTCACTTGAGAGGGAGCTACATTTGCATGCGGGGGAGGAACTTCTTGTTCCCAAAGATGAGCCTCTGGATGTGGATCAACCACAGGAGGAGATTCATGGAGTGGAGGAGTCCACTCATGCAGAACCAAACATCAGACAAGGCAGAAAACGTACCACAGAAGCTGAGAGACTGAAGCTTGATGCGACACAGAATGTAGGAGTCTCTACATCACAGCGCAGACAGAGACAGTCACCTGACCAATTTACTAGATACATGGCTCTTATGAGCAAGTGTATCGTGACAGAGCCATATTCTTTTGAAGAAGCAGTGCAGGAGCCCACACGGGTAGATGCCATGGTGGAGGAGTATGACTCCATTATCAGAAACAGTGCTTGGGAGATTTTTCCAAGGCCGGTGGGAAAATCAATTGTAGGATCAAGATGGATCTACAAGGTAAAGCAAGCTGCTGATGGGAGTGTTGAGAAGTATAAGGCAATATTTGTTTCCCGGGGCTTCTCACAGATTGAGGGGATTGACTATGAAGAAACCTTTGCACCTGTCGTACGGTATTCTTCCATACAGACCATCCTTGATCTCTCAGCGCAGATGGGTTGGCACATTCATCAAATGGATGTGAAGACTGTGTTCATTAATGGGATCATTGAAGAAGAGGTGTACATTGAGCAGCCTGAAGGATTTGAGATCTTTAGCAGCGAGTCACATGTGTGCAGGCTCAAAAGAGCGTTGTATGGGCTGAAACAAGCACCCATGCTTGGTACACTCGGATCGACAGCTATTTCACTGGACTTGGATTCACCCAGAGTGAGGCGGATGCAAACCTGTACCAGATCGTGGTGGAGGGTAAGCTTTTAATCATTGTACTTTATGTTGATGATTTAATACTAACAGGTGATGAGAAGTTGATACACTCATGCAAGGCAGATCTTGCAAAGGAGTTTGAGATGAAGGATTTGGGCCTCCTTCATTATTTCCTTGGATTGGAAATATGGCAGTGGGAAGTGAATTGTTTGTGTCTCAAGGAAAGTATGCCAGGGAATCTTGGAGAAGTTTCACATGCAGAAGGGTTTTCAAGCCTATGACCTCCTCTTCCGGGGAAATTGGAAGAAGGATGCTACTACATCGGTAGAGGTAGTGGATGCCATTGTTTATCGACAGTTGGTGGGTTCGCTCATGTATTTAGTCAATACAAGACCGGACATATGCTATGCGGTGAACCAGCTTTCACAAGCGATGGTTAAGCCTACCAAGCTCTTTTGGAAGGCAGGCAAGCATTTTTTGAGATATATCAGGGGCAAATCTGAGTATGATTTATGGTATAAATAGATGGATGAGGTGAAGTTGCATGGCTTCACGGATGTAGATTAGGCAGGAAGCCCAACAGACAGAAAGAGCACATCAGGAGGGATTTTCAGTATCGGATCTACGATAGTTTCTTGGTACAACAGGAAACAAAGATCCGTGGCATTCAGTTCAGCGAAAGTGGAATACATGGCAGCAAGTCAAGCTGCATGTGAGGCTATCTGGATGAGGAAGATTCTGGTTGGTTTGTTTGGTTCACATTTAGATCCCACAGTGATACATTGTGATAATCAGAGTTGCATTAAACTCTCAGTTAATCCCATGTTTCATGATAGATCTAAACATATTGATATCCGGTATCATCATATCAGAGATTTTGTGCAGCGGAAGATCATGTTGCTTCAGTACATTCCACGGAGGATCAAGATGCAGATATTCTGACGAAGGCGCTCACCAGGAGAAAATTCGAATACCATAGAGGCAGGATTTGGGTGAAGTATAATCCCTATCTTGTTGAGAGGAAGTGTTGATATTCAACAAGATGATGAGCTTAGTGAAAAGAGTCGCCTTCACTAAGTGGGCCCGCAGGCTATTTTTGGTGTAAGTCTATTTTTAGACATGATTATCATATTTCAGAAGTTGCAGAAAGTTATTTGTGGATGGTTTATCAAGTTGGAAAAATAGATGAAATTCTATTTTTAGAATATTGGGCGAAGTCTATTTATAGATCGTTGATCTAAAAATAGATGCATGTCGATTATTATTAGCTCTTCATAATAATCAGACACTAAACAACAACTTATTCTCTTGGAACACTTTGTTTCAGTGCACAGATGTGGCACATCAGTGGACTGAGGGAATTATGCAATTCCCAAGGGTTTACTAGAGCTAATGCATGGAGGACTCAGTTATAACTCAAGTGGCAGAGTTATGACACAATTGGAAGAAGTAGTTATGGAGTTGTATTCAGTTTAACTCAGTTAGACTCAGTTGAGCTAGTTGTATCTAGTCTAACTTATTTATACACTAGTGAGAGTGGAGTGAATTAATTAGTTAATTAATTCATAAATAATAACTCATTAATCAGCTGAACAATACAGCAATTAACTATAGTGCATGGCAGTTTCAGTGGAGACCCAGTGGAGAGATAGGTGAAAGGGCAAGATGGACTATCTGTTGTGACTATAGTGATGCATTGATTGCATCACACACACATTGGAGTTGCCAATGAGGATTTCGCAGTCAAGGCAAGGGTAATTCAAATTCATTCAGAGCTATTCTTTAGCAGGGATTTCGTAGTGGAGGCAGGCTAGCAGGAGGCAAAGATCGGTGCATGGATTTGCAAGATTGCTCCTTATTAGTGTATGACGATTGTACTGTACTAAGAGCTTGATAAGCTTTGTATGAGGATTTTCATATGATTCCATGATACATAATATATAGTTGGGGTTTTCAGCTTCAGGCTTTCCTGGTTAAAAACAACTGTGTTATGTGCGATTATTTTTATTTATGCTTTACATGTGTGTGCAATTAATTTTCCGCAAAATATGAACAAGTGGAATGATTCAGTATCTTGCATAAAGTTAAATAGTGTGAGATCAGGTGGATCTAGGACATATGCATGCTTAGTGCATATAATTTCTACAATGACTCCACTGGTTGAAAAGATGCAGTGACCATTTTTTATTAAACAAATATGGATCCAAGTATAAACAGAGAGGCAAAGCTAGAGATGTTGATAGATACAATAAGCAAAATGATGCATATACTTGGCAGGAAAGAGGAAAAGTACAAGGTTGAGGTTGTTGTTGCTTATTCAAAACAAACTATAATTTTTCTTTGGGAAGAACAAACTCAGTCACTACAAGAAAAAATTCAATCACTACAAGACAAGAACAAAAAACAAAATATGCATGGTGAGGAAGATTGCAAAGAAGAGAATGAAGAAGGTTGTCAAGTAGGTACTAGTTACTTTCCTACATCTTGTGCTTCACTACTAAGAGAGCATTACAAGCAAGTTGTAAATAGAAACAGAGATGAGTGCTCTAAAGAATCAATCAGCCATCTTAAAATCACAAAATCTGAAATAAAGAAGGAGTCAACATATTTAGAGTCTCTACCCTTATGCTTTAATTCATTTCATATTATAACAAGAAATTGGCACCCTGAGAATATATCAGAGGCAACTCATAAATCTCATACTCAAAGTGACTATCACAAAAATCAAGAAGAGTAGGTTGAGGATGAAATCAATCAGGGAATGAAAGAAAACCCACAGGATCTCTCTAAAGGCACAAGTGATAATTCATCATCTCTTCTAGGTGAGGCTTAAGAAGACATTCAGCTTTCACAAGAGAAAGAGAATTGTTGTAGTTATTTCCAAATAAAGAGAAAAAATCCTCCTTTTTTAATTGGAGAAGAAATAAATCAACTTCTAAACATGCAGACAGCCTCTAAGCACTCATGTGAACAAAACATTCCTGTTCATTCTGGTGCTAATCCTGTCTATGATAAGCCAGAAAGTGAACTTGTAGATCAATTCAAAGAAGAACAATATGATAATATGGTATGTTTGATTGGTGACATTACTTATGTTGCTGATTTTCCAAGGTTTGATCAGTATGATGATGATTTTCTCCAAACAGAAGCTAATATTGTAGAGAAATCAACACTTGATTTGTGGGAGGAAGATCAATTTCATCAACTTCAAAAAAGTAATAAGCCAATACATGCCAGCTATGATACTGATGAAGACAACTTGGAAAGTTTAGAAGTAAGTGAAGGATCTCTGACTCTTTGTTCTACTTCATTTCAGTCTATCAGAAATAACTTTCATGTGATTAGAAACAAGCAGTCTTTCAGTTTTGATGTTGAAATTGGGGAAGATGATGAACTTCTTGAGCAAGTTGTCAATGAGAAGCCTTCTCCTGAAATGTTTGAGGAAATCATTTATGACATAGAACTTTCCTCAACTCCATATGTGCAGCCACCAAGTCCCATTGAATTTCAAATTGCAAATGAAGGCTTGGAAGTTGATAGTCACAAAAGAGTTGTTCTGCTACCTTCTCAAGAGGATTTACTGCCAAATAGTATCCCTATTCATCAACATGATGACCTTCACACAAAATTCATTCCACTCAGTCAAGGCATATCAGGATTGCAAGAGGACAACACTGCAATATATGATGAGTCTACCAATTCAGATGATCATGAGGAAGAGGAAGAGTTTCGTTCCCAAAAGAGTCCTAAGCTCAACCAAGTGGAGGAAGAAGAAGTCCTAGATCAAGCTTATTTCCCAAATCTTCACATTCAGGTATTTTTTGAAGATCCCTTCGCTGATTTGTTAGAGACATTTGAAGAGGGAGTAAAACATGTCAAGAGCAGTTTGATGCAGAATTTCAAGAACATTTTAGGCACTACTGTTCAAACACAAATGAGTTGGGAGTGGCCTTTTGATTTTTTCAAAACACTCAAAGAGCTAAACCAAGATCCCTCATGGAATCATCTGCTTGATTGGCTGTATTGGAAAAGAAATTTCACCAGCTGAATGTATATCATGTATAGGTTAGATTAGGATAGATAGGCAAGCAAATAAGCTCAACGCTATGAGCATCTTTCTACCTTTAGTTTTAGATTGTTTTGACCAAAAAGAGAGAAAAAAATCAAAAGCATAGAAAGAAGGAAAAAGAGGGCAGATTTGAAAAAGAGGTACAATGCCATACCCAAAAAATAGTAATTTTGAAAGTGTGCAAGCCTAAATGCCACTACTCGTCAACTTGCAGGGCTGACTAGGATGCTGAATGGGAAGGTTGTATAGTGACATGGCACTGACGTTAGTAGGCTAATTGGGCAGGTACAACGGATATATGGGACAATCACATGTTTACATGTGGCATGACCGTACAAGGACAAATGTCATATTTTTATTGGTTATGAGGTTTTTGGTTGGCTAATCGGGAGGCTCCACGTGGCCTAATGAAAGGGCGTCACATTGCTATAAAAAATCATGCCAAAATAAGGTGAGTGGGTTGACCGACCTCCACTGGGTTCAAACCCACGACCTATCAATTAACAACCAACCTTCTCACCGTTTTATCAACTATGTTCGTTAATACATAACGAACCATTTATATTTAAATTATAATGTTTTTAATGTTAGAAGGAGGGGGTAGGGCACATGGCCCAAGCCCAGAGTCACATGGCTCATAATACAATAGTGGCATGAAGGTGAAGGGGGTGGGGAGATAATACTTAGCCCTTGGTTCTTTCGTTCAACAGAACCGTCCGCTAACAACACAGAGGGGCGGGGCGTGTGGTACCCTACATGCACCCCAACCTGCGACGTTATCACCCACAATATGACTAGGAGTGAAGAATATGGTGGTCAAGTGGCCTCTTTCCTGTTCCCCTCTTTCTCACGCCCCTAGCCACATGGTGCCATGCGACCAAAACAAGAGGCTAAAGAATCAGCACTCAGGCCTAATGGCACATTTTAATAGTTCAACAATTTGCATTTTTTTCTGTGAAATTTTTGCCCACCCATGTTGATTTGTTGCCTAACGAATATGTTAAAGGAGGAAAACATTGCCATTTTTTCCAATTTTTTGAATTTGTAGGACATATAGCAGATAAAGGATCAAGGAGGCCTATCTTGGCCATTTTTCAGCCTTTTTTAGCCTAAGAAGAACCTACATAAGGGTTTTTGGGTGTTTTTGACACAATGGCATCATTATTTTTGTGATTTGAGCATTATATTTTGATGTGATTTACATTTTGAGCATATAATATAAAGGGCCAACATTGGAAGATGGACCCATATACGTAGCCCAGGAGGGGTGAACTCCGTCATCAAATTTATGTCTTGTGATGCTGCATGTTTTCTTTTTTTATTTGGTTATTTCTGTAAAACTTAACTAAAATTACTAAGTGTATGTGCTTTTGCAATTTCGATCCATTGGCCACAAGACATCAACTAAATTGCAAAAAATTTCAAGAAACCTTCAATATTTACTTTCAAATCAAGACCACCGATGGAAAAATAAGTCATTTGTCCAAAAAATAAAATTATAGAAACTGTAGTTGAACCATGTCTCTACATATAGGATTGTAATAACACATGAGCATATAAAACTAGAGTCTACAAAATTGCAGCTACGTTACCTATGAGGTGTGATAGTTGTTGGAATCCAAAACCAAATAGAACCATTGTTGTTGGTCGTAGAAGGAACCATAAAGATGACTAAGTGGAGGTTGAAACATTAATTGGTGTTGTTGGGGCACTTGGAGAGGCGGGTCCTTTATCGTTAGAAAGCATGGCTTCAATTCTTACTATCCTCATGGCCATATCCCTATGTTCAAGAGACATTTGTTGATTCTTTGCATGGATAATGCTAAGACGAAGAAAAATCTTGCATTTTTGTCTGCTTTTTTTCTCAAGTTCCTTGAGAAATGAGTGTTTTATGTGTCAATAGAGTTCTAATGTGCATACATATTGATTCTGCCAATGACATGTGCGGCTTGGATTTGGGATCTACTCGGCAACTTGGGTAAGAATATCTTCATATGTGTGAGCATTCCTTTCATTCATGGATTTAAAAATGGTTTGATTTGTCGTGTACTATATATACTAAGGTGTGTCATGGTATTTTTTTGTTGTTGTTTTAGCCCATAAACAAATATGAGAACTACCCTCACCCCTACTAGCTGAGCCGCATCAACTTCAAATTCACTAGAAAGGAAATATAGGCAAGTGAAGAAAATGGAGGACTATATAGATGATGGTAAGATGGCTCAAAGAGGGACCAATTTCAGTTGCACAACTTTATGGGAGAAGGGGGTGCATTTCTAAGAGAGGCATTGTTGTAGCAAGGGGAGAAATAGACCACATACGACATAAGATCACAACAAATTATGGATATTTTGGTGAGGAACAAAGCAGCTCGACAATAAGATGATCTTCAACAATAAGAACCAAACAATGTGAGGCCAAAGCATTGAGTTTCCAAGATAAACAAACCTTAAAGGAGCTGCAAATACCTTGTACAAGATAATAAGGTGATAAGGGGTTGACGATGCCTTTGGGACCATATGTCAACAAGGGGATGTGGCCCAGTCCAAAGTTCTTCACATAACCTAAGACATTTGAATATCCACTCCCGGCGGGTTTAGAGGCTTTGTTAGATTATGGATCTCTTCCTCTTACGAATAAAAGAGAATATGAAAATGATTTAGCTCCCCTAGAGGAGACTTCGTTTAAGCTCAAATAAATTCCTAAAATGATTTAAACTCGAAAATAAAGAGAGACTAAAACTAAAACTAATATATATGTGGCCCAATAACCATAGACATATAACTAAAAAATCATAAGCAAACAAAAGTAAAACCCTATCCCACAGGAGAAAAACCATCTAAAATTAATTATGTTTATGTGTGTAGATAAATGATCAAAAATGTTGAACTCATTCTTCAGTAAGATCATCTAATATTTTGCATATGGATTAGATGATGATCATGATCAATAAAAAACACTATTAATCCTGCATAATGTGAATCAATTTATAGTTGAATAGATCAGATTTAAAGGGTAACTATAATCTTAAAAATATGTCTCAAAGGACTATAATCGTAAAGATTAAGGGAAGGACTAAAAACACGGTTAAGATTTCATTCAAGCTTACAGAAATCAATGTCGAATAAAAATGACTGAGTTTTATTACTCTTTTGACGATTCGATAGATCTCAATTACGTATTTTCTCAAATAATATATTTCAAGGTTGTTCGAGGAAGTAATTGAAACAATCACAAATCATATCTCTGTTAGTTAGGTGTGGAGGTGCCAACACATTCCGAACACGTCAGAGTCTATGAAGTGGAGGGCATACATTCCACGTGGCAAGAGTGATGGCATATAACAATGATATTTTAAACCCTGTGCCGATCCCAGAATGGCTAAAAAAATTAACCCTTTGAAGAAAAAATAAAATATCAAAATCACTGTCAATCGCAATGTTAGATTAAATTTCTGTATTCCAAAAGAAGGGAAATAATTTTAGTAACTCGATAATATATTTTTAAGTTTAAGAGTGTCTAAAGTTCATATCAGCAAATGAATTACGTTGATACTTTCGTAGAAGAGACTAATCGGAGTCTAGATGACTCCATACGAGTTAATAGTTATGTTACAATTTGATAGTTATGTCACAATTTGAGGACATTTCCTCAAGGGTTAATGTTTTTAACTTATACTGTTATAATGTAATTAATAATGATGAGATATGTAGTGGTCATGGCATTATTACATAGGGTAACGGAGTACATTGAATACCCATTCAACAATTTCAGGTGCACTCTTATTCTTTCTCGATTATCCTTAAGTGCTTTTTCTCTACATCCATTTTTCCATTTTCATTTGAGTTGAAACTCACCATCCATAGAGGGAAAGTTATTTTCCAACGCTATATTGTCAATGTATTCTTCATTATTCTCCTCGTATATTCATTTGCATTTGGTTTTTTAGTCTATGGATTCTTTAATGTAACACTCCTTAAAGTAATGTCAGTCTTCATAGTTACACAATGTATCTTGCACACTATATAATCCACACCCTAAGAAATAGGCATTGTGGCCAAATACCCTAAATGAAACTGCTTTCCATCCTTCCATCCCAAGCATGGTTGTTAGAGTCGTATTTTGGATTGACATTGTTAATGGTGGAAATTTTTATCGTCACAATTATATGAATCTACCAATTATAAAAATAATATATATCTTATACCAAGGGTATTGGAGCCCACAACTATATCGCTCTCATTCGAACTCTTTCTTGTTTTCTTTCGCTGCTTAAATCCAAATGGAGTTCTTGTCCAAGTATCATTTTTCATAAAGTGTTTGTTCTCTCTCATAAAGCTACAAGTATCCTTGATTGTTACAAAAAACAATTCAACAAAGCAATGGACAACCTATCCTATCGACAAAGAAATATGTCGTAAAATCCTATGGCATCTTACAAAGGTTGAATTTTGTTTGCCTCAATCTTGCGAAGGGATTTTTAATTTATGTATTTACTTATTTTTTTGTTTTTATTGATTGAATATGTGTAAATATTGAAAAATGTATCCTATTGGTCACCCTAAGAAGGATAAAAAGCAATTGTTAATTGTTGATGCATTTAGTCCCCCACAACATTCTAATCAACCATGTAGTCTTCAAAACAAAGTCGATGCTCATCCACATGAAGATGATGAATCAAATAGTGTAGAGCTTGTTGAAAGAGAAAATCCATTAAAGAAACACAAAAGAACATTCAAATATAAATGGAAGACAAAATTTCCATGGGATTATGTTGTAAAAGATTGTAATGGTAATGAAAGGATAAAATTTTCTTGATGTGTTAAATTTAAAAGAGACATTCCATTTGCAAAGGAGGGGAGGACCACTCGTCGAGTTAGTGGTATAAGTAGGCATGCAAAATCAAAAGCTCATAATTTCTCTTTAAAATATTTGGAGAGAGGAAGCAAACAAAGTAATATTCGAAGTACTAAACATGTCAAACTAATGGTATATGCTGAGAAGGTGAGAATTATATGAGTGATTGAAAACATGTATTTTGTTGTTGTTGTCACCAAAATGACCCTCCTTAGAACTAGGTCTCCTCTAAAAGTACTTCTCTATGTTTCTTTGCCATTTGACTCCCTCTAGTACTCTTATGATTCAAATCGCTCGCCTCATTCTTCATATCAAAATATCCTCAATCACCCTATATTGAAATTATTATTATGTTAACCTTTATAATTTATAATCACTAATATATTAAATACAATATTAATTTTTTTTATCATAAGTTGAAACTATTAAAACAATATATTATAAATTATAATAGTTATTTTTGTAATTAAAAAAGAAAAGAAAACAAAATTAATTAATTTAAATAAAAAATTAATTAAAATATGATCATTAAAGTAATTAGAAAAATAAAAAATAAAATAAATATTAATTAAAAAGTTAAATTAATAAAATAAAATTAATTAACATAAATTAATAAATAATTTTTTAACATATAAATTATAACAAAATAAAAATCAAATATTAAATAATTTAAAATTAAATTAAATTAAATTAAATATAAAATAATAAACTAACCTACCTTACCTATCCTCCTAGCTCATACCACATACCATTATATTTAATGTTGGTTCAAACTTTTTAAAGGGCGATGAGGGCACACGCTTATTAATACAAATTTTAAAAAATTGCATACAAATTCCAAAGAAATATGAATTATAATGCTACATGTAAACCCAAACAACCTTCTCACTACACGCACATGTAATAAAGCTCAGTGCTTTAAGGAAATGAGGTAAAAGCATTAACATTAAATGTCATCGGGGTCAGTTTAATTTTTTTTAATAGCTAAAACTCATATAATTCTATATATATACATATAAAATTTGAAATTGAAAATTTATTATATATGACCATATTAAAATTCTATATATATATTTGAAATTATATTATTTGATTATGTTTTTTAATTAAATTTTAAATTTATATTAGAATGTAATGAACATTTAAAATTGAAATTATAATTTAATTATATTTTTCAAGTTAAATTAAAATAGAACTAATGGTGAATGGAAAATGTGCATGCATGAGTTAAAGAGTATTAAAAGGGGAATTATTCAAATTTTATATTGAAATAGAAATCCAGAATTTATTATATATTTATTTCAGATTTCATTTCAAATTCATATTTTTGTGGGTTAGTATGCTTTATTTTTATTTATCATATATATATTTTTACAAATCTTTACGTTTTTTTATTTATACAGGGATTTTACCATGGACAATTTAATAATTAATTGATTGAATATTGGAACAAGAGAGTAATGAGATAAATATATATATGTTTCATTTAGTTACAATAATAACTATTTATGTAATTTTACTGGAAGTTACGAAAACTAGATGAAATGAACTTCTAGACATTTAAAAAAAGACGTAAAAGATTGTTATGAGCTTTTTTTGGAAGAAACTTTTTGACAGGTTAGATGTAACGTTTATCATAGTCATAATAATTTTTCTTTTTTAACTTTTACTATGTTAAACCTTAACTCTATGATATTATTGCAATCATACATTTGTAAAACTAACTTTCGAGCTCATATAATAAAGATGACACAAACTTTATAAAGACTGGCATTTATTGCATAACCCAAGATGGGCACCTTGTCTCTACATGCGCGACACTTGGCAACTTTAATCAGAATATCTGAGTATCATTAATACTCATAACGTACTCATAACCCATATTATTAATGCTGCAGGACGATGTGATTATGGCCAATCGTTATAATTCTTGATTGAATTAATCCATGGTATATTAGGTCACGTCAGAGGTATGCCCGAACCCTGCCGACTGGCATGCCTTTGCTCCAATTCCATTCATCTAATCAAGGCGTGAAACGTGAACAGGTATTCTCGATACCTTCACCTTGTTTTTACTAAGCCTTTTTCGTTAGGTTGGGTGTTTGTCATTCGGTTGCATATGCCTTTCATGTTATTGTTTTCGTAGGGCTGAGAGTGGCTCTATGCCATTGACCTTACGCTCAGATTTTGAAAGAGCTTATGGTTTTTACAATGCGTTTTCGAATTTTCCTCCAGGCTGTGGAAATTTACTTCATTGCTAAACGTGATCCAGCTCTCCTGCCGAGTCCCATCTCATTGTAGCAAGTGAGCCGAGGTTATTGTTTAAGTTTGTGCTAATCCACTAGCTAATTTATAAACCCACATCTAGTTGCGTCAACTCATTTTTCCGTGGCCTTTCCGCAGAATTGCATTTGAGCCCGCGGAAGATGTTTTATACTGGTAATGCGAGTTCACTATGTCTTTTTGGTTTCATGATATTCTTTGCTTCGCTAGCTTAGACGATAGGGTCTATTACTGATGTTTTCTTGTCTTGTTTTGTTTTAAACAGGTAACCGCATTTGCTCGACTGTCAATAATTGACCCTTTGAGATTCCGCTTCGTTTACCAATTTCCTGATTCTTCCACTTGCCCCAACAGGTACCAATTTTCACCTTAGGGTTTCTAAAACTTGCTTGAAGAGAACCTCAGCTCCAGCTTTGAGGGTTCTCACGACATCGTGAGCTCTAGATTTAGTTTTATGGCAGCTTTTCGTTGTGTTAATTTCATTTAATCTCGAGGGCATCGCCCTTCTCGTGACTATTACCTATATTTGTAACACTGTTATGAACTATAATTTATTCCTGGCTTTCACTGTATTTTTGGTGTGGTATTAAGAGGGAATAACCCTTTAAACTCAGTAATTTTGTATTATAATTTGATTCTATTCCCAGAAGGTAATTTGCATCTATGTGTATGAGATACCGTTTGGTTTTTTCATCATCTGCAAGTGTTAGTTCATTCAGCTCTGTGATATAGTTTGTTCCCTTTGGATTGTTTTAGAAATGGCAGAAACGTTTCCGGTCTACCTTGTATATGTATAATTTGTGGTTCTGGTTTTATTTACGAGAGCCTTTGCTTCTTTTTTGATTTAGACTAGCTTAACTCTTATTTGAAAAGAGTCTAAATTTCCTGCTTTCTGTCTTAACTTGGCACAACAATTACTTTCAATTTAATTTGTATTTACAATGGCGGTTTCAGTTCTGGGTGCATATTACGCATGCAATCTCTGATATTTTCTTTATATCTATATATTGTTTTTAGACATAGTTTTCATTCTTTTATCTAGTGATAGAAACTGAATTTATTCCTTTCAATTTAATGGAGATGTTTGAACCATCCAGATTTCCTGTCTATGTATATCATAGGTTTACAGTTAACGACCAATTCGGGGTTCAGAGTCTCGACTCTGAACCCTAAGTTAACGTTTTTCTGTTTTACATTCTTGTAGCAGGATTTCTAATTAACTTCACTTGTTTCTATAAAAACTATTTATTTCCTTGAAATACAATTCTAGAACTTGCATAAATGTAATTTCCTCACAGTCTAAATATTTAATGGTATATCTAAATCTTTTGATTACTCAAAGAAACACAGATAATCACATATCTAAAACTTTCATTGTGTAGAGGTCTTCATTTCATAAATAAAGAACAGTAATTGTATTAAAGAAATATCTTTGACGAGACAACATACCCAGTACTTAGTATTTCAGCAATTTATTTACTTAGCTGGTTTCAGAATTAGTTGATGATGTCCACCCTACCATGAGAGAGGTGATTACGTCCTCATCTCCCCCTGTGCTCCACACCTGAGATAAGTAGGTTGACAAAAAATTCCTGAAGAGACCTCGGGACCCCAAGTCCAGTACTCTTCTTTTTCCAGGATTCAGAAACGTTGATTGTTTCCACTGGTTACCACTTGCTTAGGAAGCATCACTCTCTTCCTACCTCTCCTTAGCCACAGAACAAAACCCATTTTCCTCACTCGGATTTACTTTTATCCCCAGAGGAAAGGTAACTGTCTTTAACTGTTTTATGTTCAACCACTCTCAGTTCTTGGAGTACTTTTATCATCAGTCTTTTAACTTTTTATGGAACCACTATTCCATAGTTAAATTTTATTTCAACAAAACATAATTAATTTATGTTCATCATGTAATCCTTTTCTCAAAATAAATCAATGTTTTAGTCTCTTTAAAAAAAATAACATAACAACTAGTTAGCACTTAAGCCAGTTGTCACAACTTCCCCCCTGGAAGTAAACACCGTCCTCCGTGTTTCATTCCAGCTCTGCAAACAATTATGCATAAGCCTCACGAAAAAATCCTTCGCCTTCCCAGGTAGCCTCATCCAAGATGAAGTGCTTCCACTGCACTTTAACCTAGGTGATGGCTCGCCTCCGGAGCATGATTTCTCTCCGATCGAGTATACACTGAGGTTCGACCAGAAATTAGACGTCTGGTTCGAACTGCTTTCAGCAAAACTTTGAATTAAATTCTCATAAAACTTAGTATTTTAAGATAGGATTTTTACTCTTACCCTACCTGAATGTTTTTCCAGTGGATTACATGCTTTGGTTCATGCATGTATCGTTTTAGTAAGGATACATGGAACACATTGTGCACCCGAATATGGCTGGGTAAAGCCAATCAGTAAGCCACAGGTCCCACCCTCTCCAATATCTGGAAAGGTCCACAGAAACTGGGAGCCAACTTGGCACAGGAGGTCCACCTTAGTGTGTTCTTCTTCGGTTTAATCCTTACATACACATCATCGACCACTTCAAATTCTCGATAAGTTATCTTCTTATCTGCATATACCTTCTACCGATCTTGAGCTGCTTTTAGATTTTGTTTGATCTTCCTTACTTCTGATTCCATCTCAGCCAACATTTCCGGTCCAAGCATCAACTTGGTTTCGGGGCTGCTCCAATTGATGGGAGTACGACATTGTCGCCCATACAAAGCTTCAAAGGGGCTCATCTTAAGAGACTCCTGGTAGCCATTATTATATGCAAATTCTACCAAGTGTAGATATTCTTCCCATTTTGTTGGATGTTGCATCATATACATGCGCAACATATCTTCCAAGATTTGGTTCACCCGCTCAGTTTGTCCATCTGTCTGGGGATGATAAGCAGTGCTGAAATTTATTTGGGTTCCCAAACTTGTAAATAGGGTCTTCTAGAATGTTGAAGTAAACTTCACATCTCTATCCGATATAACAGTCTTTGGAATGCCATGTAGTCTAAAAATATCTCTCATGAAGATATCGGCCATTTTCACAGTTTTGTAAGTAGACTGTACAGATATGAAATGTGCTACCTTACTCAATCTATCAACCACCACCATAATGGAATCATTGTGTATTTTTGACCTTGGTAAACCAGTAATAAAATCTAGGGATATAACTTCCCATTTTCATTCAGGCACTGGTATAGGCTGCAACAATTCGGCTAGGTGTTGATGCTCCACCTTAACCTGTTGACACTCTAGGCATTTTTTTAAGTATTATGCAATATTCTTGCACATACCATGCCATAAAAAGACTTTTCTAATTGTTGTTAGCATTTTTTGGTATACTGGGTGTCCTATGTAATTACTGTTGTGATACTCATCCATGATCAGCTCTTTTAAACTTATTCAGTTTGGGATATATAACTTTCCCTTGAAGGTTAAAAACTGATCTTTGTTAATTCCATAGTCAGAAGGTTTTTCTTGTCTGTTGGCTTCCTCCACTTGTTGCCATAAAAATTGGTATTCAAGATTCTTCTTGGCTTCCTCCTTTATCTGATCTACAAATTTACATTCGATTTGATTATAGCAAAGTTCGTATACACAATGCAGTTTTCTGCTTAAGGCTTCCACCACACGATTTTCCTAGCCCTTTAAATGTTGTATATCAAAATCAAATTCACTTAAGAAGGCATTCCATCTCGCTTGGTGGGTGTTTAAATCAGCTTGCTTAAAGTAGCTGGTTAAGCTGCTATGATTAGTTTTCAACACAAATATTTTTCCTAACAAGTAGTGCCTCCATACTCGAAGTGCATGCACCACTGCTGTCAGCTCCAAATCATAGGTTGAATATCGTTGCTCATGCTCTTTTAATTTTCTTCATTCATAGGCAACCACTCTTCCCTCTTGTGATAAAATTGCCCCAAATCCTTCCTTACAATCATCGGTACATACTTCGAATTCCTTGTTGGGATCAGCTACACTCAACATCGGGGCAGTGGTCAGCAAATGTTTCAACTTCTCGAAACTACTCTGACACTCACTGGTCCATTTAAATATTTTCCCCTTTCTTTTCAAAGAGGTAATTGGCAAAACAATCTTTGAAAATCCTTCAATGAACTGTCGATAGTATCCAGCCAACCCCATAAAGGAACGGATATCTGCCACATTTTGGGGTACTCGCCATTCCATAATAGTTTTAATTTCTTTGTGTCGACCATTATTCCTTCAGTGAAAATGACATGACTTAGGTATTGGATATGTTCTTTGAAAAAGTCACATTTGCTGAACTTGGCGTACAACTAATGTCTTTGTAACATCTCCAACACCATCCTTAAGTGCTCCTTCTGCTCTTCCATGCTTTTTGAATAAATTAAAATGTCATATATGAATATCAGAACAAATCTGTCCAGAAAGGGGTGAAATATGCCATTTATTAGCCTCATAAATGTAGTTGGTACATTAGTCAAACCAAATGGCAATACCACAAACTCGTAATGCCCATATCGAGTACGGAAGGCAGTCTTGTAGATATCCTCGTCTTTAATTTGGATCTGGTGATATCCAAATCTTAGGTCTATCTTCGAGAATACAATTGCTCCTTTCACCTGATCAAATAGGCCATCAATCCGTGGCAATGGATACTTATTTTTGACTGTCAATTTATTGAGTTGTCTATAGTCCATGCACATGCGCATGGTTCCATCCTTTTTCTTTACAAACAACACGGTGCTCCCTAAGGATACATGCTTGGTCGAATGTACCCTTTGTCTAGCAACTCTTGTAGTTGCATCTTCAATTTTGTTAGCTCCAGTACACTCATTCGATATGGTGCCCTTAAAATTGGTGATGTTCTTGGCATCGACTCAATAACGAAATCAATGTCCCTTCTTGGAGGTAAACCTGGTACATCTTCTGGAAACACGTCCATGAACTCTTGTACTACTAGTATGCTCTCCAACATAGGAGTCTTCTCCTTAGAATTAGCAAAACCCACCTGAATGGCATATAATTGACATCCTTTTCTAATACACTTACTCATTCGGGAGGCTGTAATAGGACATAACTGTAAGGGTTTCTTGATTCCTTGTATTTCTTGACGAGTTCTATATTGCATTCTATAATATATAATCTTCTCTTTACAGTCTAATAGTGTCAGTGTCTCTCCAACCAATCCATGCCCAATAATACATCATAAGATCCCAAAGGAAATACATTCAGATCCACATTTAATTGCTGGTTTCCAATTTCCAGTTTACAGATTGGAATTTTGGCACAAAATTTTCTTTTTGCTCCAACGGCTAGCTGTACCATCCAGGGATTTTTGAATTTCTGACCTTGTAATTTACAGATTTCTACTATTTTTGGGTTTACATTGTTAGTGTCAGTATTTGCATACTTCCACCAGGGATCAGAACACATTTTGCATGTGCATCTTAGGTGTCCCACTCTAAATAATTTTCAATCATTCCATTAGGTCATGATATAAAATTGTTCTACTGGTGGTTGTCCTTCTCAAGTGTCCCATTTTCCTTCACAAGTATATGCATGCTGACCCTCTTACATGTATTCATCATGTTGAAAACAAGTCTGATCTCATTCCACTTTTAGTCAAAGTCACTCATTGAGTCAGTTTCTTTCATTCCTCATTAGGTCATAGGGTCAAAATCATGATTTTTCCACAAGCCCTAGCATATTGCTACAATTTGACACTTTATGAAACTAGGCCTGTGTTTTTCCCTTTTGGATCCCTTCCCCTCACTCAATCCTTGAAATTCCACTTTCCCTACTCTCTAACATCTATCCATATTCCCCAAAATTTCCCCAAGAATTTAGACACCGTCTAACCCCTTCATTCCCCTCCCTCTACAAGGCAGTCCTAAATCCCATGTTTGGCCTACACCAAACCCTAATTTCCTCTCCCACTTAGCTAGGGTTTGCTATGGAATCAGAGACATCTAAGTAGAAGAGGCATAAGGTAGGTCATATTAGTAAGTATGAGGTCATTCAAAACTCATAAACATCATTTCTCCATCATTTTCTAGGAAATAATTCCAAGAGTCAAGCCATTTGACACTCAAAGGGCCAGTTTTACTTCAAACTATGTTTCTGACCAAACAGAGATGAATTTGAAAAACGTGAGAGAGGTTTTTGTCCATCATATATCCAAGAAGAAAAAAATCCTTCAGTTTTTACACAGGTGTCATAGTTTTATAGAAATGTCAAAAATACAGGTGCCACAGTAGAGTTGCTTCATTACTGGAGTGACCTTGGGAAAATCAAGCTTTCTTCTAGCTAGAGTGTTCAAATGACTTTCTTAATGAGTTAAATGATAAATATATAGAGGTATATTTCCAATGAGATATCATGAGCTCAATTTGGAGTTGAAGAAGGCCTCCAAAAGTTTCCTGCAACAACACTCTACATTTATGCACCCTCATTCTACACTATTTGACCAGTCTTGGGAAAATCAACTTTTGGAAAGGAAAATCAACTTCAAATCAGAAACCAAAAGAATATCTAGAAATTATATAGGAAAATATTTCCAATGAGCTATCATGAGCTCAATTTTAACACCGAGAAATCAGTCAAAAGTGACTTGCAAGAAGACCTATGTTTTTCCTCCTTGGTGATGCGCTTAGGACAAAGTTTCTCTGTTTTTCACGGAATTTTTGAGTTTTATCTCACTAGTTGGGTTTTCCACTGATGTAATTGGTAAATATGAATGTAATTATGATGAGGATTAGTTTACTATGGGTAAATTCATTAGGTTTAGTCCTCTAGAGGTCAAATGAATCAGTTTCCTCTCTTTTAGAGGCAAGTTGTTGGGTCTTCCTAGTCTTCAAATCCTTGTTCAGCATTTGGTGGAAACCGATCCTCGTCTCATGGATTCGACTCCCTGAGGCTAGGGAGAGTGGTTTTGAGGTATATATCTTCTTCTTCTTTCTCATTTGTAAGGGTTGGACTCAGTTGGATTCTTGTCTTTTGAAGAGACACACTTTGTATCAGTTCTGAGCAGGAATACTAATCAAATTTGCAGCTATTTTTATGAGATCCATGTGGTATTGTGTTTAGTTTCAGTTTCTCATTTTGTGCTCAGTTATTAGAATGTTTTTTTTTATTTCATCCATCATTTCATTTCTATTAAGTGAATGTTTTCATGTTTGATGAATAGATCCATAATTTTTATGCTCTGTTTTGGGTAAATATTCACAGTCTGTAATTTCTTCAGTTTAGAAAGAACCCATGATTTCACCATGCTCTTTCTAGCTCCTCACATGTCTTGATCATCTCACCATCAAAATCCTAAAGTGCTAAACCACTGTACCTACCTTGCCCGATAGAACACCTTACAAATTTTGACCTAATTTCCCTTGCCCTGACTGTTTTTCTCCTTCTGATCTAGCACAACCCTATACAATCAAAATCAAAACCCTGAGCTACTATACCTAGCCTAATATCTTCTTTCCTCAGACATATTGGCTATGATCCTTACCTAGAGAGCCCTCTCATTGCCTATTAGGGCTAGCTACTTGGCTAAGCGTGGTTTGGGGTTACCTCGGAATTGTCTCCTTCAACCTGAGGTTCAATCCGAGTGATAACATTTTGGCGACCATACTGGGAAAGAGAAAGATCATATCTTCCCTTGGACAGAACAACAAAGTTTAGATCGGATTGCTGATGGTGGACAACAATCAGATGCATATGAAGGCTGAACTCTTCACCTGGCAACTCCAACTTGATGTGAAGAGTCCACTAGAGGATCGACCTTGCCAGCAAGAAAATGGAAGGATCTTGCACAAAGGTCAGGTATTCAAAGTGGAATTGTATTCAAGATCTAATATGCTTTATTGTAAATTTCTTCTTTTCTTTTCCTGAAACTATCCTGAAAGTTTTTCGGAGTTTTTTGTATGATAAAGATGATCAAAGTCTTGATTCTGCCTATTTAAAGAGTGTAAATACCGAGTTTCCCTTTGATTTTGATCAAGAACAAGACCTCTTACCTAAAAATTGTACATATCCTTTCCAAGCTGATGAGCCTAAAGAGAGCAAGACTGATCCTACAACTTCTGTACATAGTCATACACCTTGTAAAATTCCAGATTGATACAAACCGCTCATCTTACCTCCTATACTCCATGCTTTCCCTAAAAATCATTACCTATACCTGCCGAGGTTTGATGGTGAATATGACAACATCACTGCTGAGAGACATATGCAGAATTTTGAAACTTTCCTAGACCTTTTTTAAGTTGACGAAGAGGATGTCAGTATCAAGATATTTGCTCTTTCTTTGCAAGGCAAAGTCAAGAGTTGGTTCAAAAACTTGCCTGCCATGAGCATCTCAGATTTCCAGCAGTTCGTCAAAGTTTTCCTCGACAGGTGGGTGGTCAAACAAAACCCTTTCCTGATTCTAGAAGAGTATGACCAGCTAAAAAGACAACTAGGGGAGATAGTACAATAGTTTTCTACCGGATTCAATCAAGTCTATTATTCGATACCTGGTGATATAAGACCTCTTCTTGGCTCAGCTCTCTTACATTACCAGGATTCCTTTGATCCGGAAATGGAGTTTAAACTGAGAGAAAGGAAACTTGCAACACTTGAAGAGATGAAAAATAGCGCAGTAGATGTAGAGGCTAATCTTCTGATTAGAAGGGAAAACCTGAAAGAAGAAGAGAAGAAGAACATTGCAGAGCACCTGGCATCTTCAGAGGTAAAGCTCGACATTTTGGTGAGTACAATAGAGAAAATAATGAAAAGGATCACCATGAAATATGTATTTTCCATTCAATATCATCATGACTCACTTATCTCATAAAAGAAAATATTGCAAGCCCTAAAAAATTTCCTGCTAATCCCAGCTACCATAGATCAGAAAATGGATTTGTAGATCAATTCGAGGAGAAACAATCTGATAATCTAAGGTGTATAATTGGTGACATTACTTATATTGATGATCTGCCAAATTTTGATCAGTATGATGATGATTATGTTCTCCAAACATACGCTAATCTTGCAGAGCAATTAGTAGTTGGTTTGTGGAAGGAGGAAGTTCAGTTTCAACAGCTTGAAAACAGTGATCAGCTGATGCATATCAGCGATGTCAGTGATGAGTAAAGTTTAGAAAATTTGGAAGTAAGTCAAGGATATTTTCCTCTTTGTTTTACTTCATATTTCATCAGAGATAACTTTCATGCGATCAGAAATCATCACTCATTGAGTTTTGATCTTGACAATCAAGAGGATAATCAAATTTTTGATTAGAAATCCTTACCCTTGTGTTTATCCTCAGTTGCAAAAATAAGAGAAAACTATAAGCAAGTATATAAGCGAGTGGTCAAGACTATAAATGATGAACATTCTCTTGAAATGGATGAGAAAATCATTTGCGACATAGAATCCTCCTTAGCTCCAGATTTGCAGCCACCAAGTTCCATTGAATTTCATGTTGCAGATGAAGGTTTGGATGTTGAAACACATGATCAAATGATGCAAGATTATTCTGTACCATTATGTTTTTAATCATTTCAATTTTTAAAGAAATTTTTTCATAATATCTCTAAAGAAAAGGATGAGCAGTCTGTACAGTGTCATGCAGTCTCATTAGAACCAATGGAAAATAGGTTGCAACAGTCTTTTCAAGTTTTTCATGACCCTATAGCTAATGTGTTGGATGATATCTGTAGTAAAAGTCCTTCTCCATTAGCTAATTGTGAGCCTGAAAAGAGTGTTGATATAAACTTGATCCGACAACCGACTTCATTGTCTTGTTCAGCAGGTGTTTCATTATGAAGCTCATACCAAGATTTTCAATCATATCAAGAGAGTAATGAAGAAGATTCTTGTTTTGTTGTTGATCATCAAGAAAAATTAGTCATTCATGAGTTTCAGGATCCTTTTGTCAACTTGCTGCAGTCATCAAAGAAAGAAAGCACAGATGTTAGGAAAATTTTAAAACCAAGGTATAAAGACTACCTATAGCAGACTAGTAATGTATTAGATCGGCTATAAATCAATATGTATTCCTATGAAATCCTTTCGCAACATTCTTGAGGTCATTTAGTGGGATCGTGCTTTGCAATTTCATCAAGATTCAATCCGAGTGATAGCATACATAACTTAAACTGGCACCTGGTTCAACCAAAATAGAAACAGGTTGTGAAAGTAACTTACCTTCCAGTTCTATCATCGTTGGTTGATAATCTTCCTGTCGATCCTCCAAAGATGTATTAATTATGGATATGTTCCAGGACACATCTCCCACTATAGAGGCTTCGTGTAAATTGGATACTGTATCATTTCTTCCCTGTTGTGGGCAGTTCTTATTATAGTGAGCCTCACCACACCCCCATCACTATAGACTCGGTGGTTTCTAATTTTGTCCTTGCTCAGGTTTTTTGGAAGCCTCTATGGGCTTTTCTTCCGTAGGCCAATGAGTTATTTGATGGTTTCATTCGAACTGTTTTCTCACTGAATTCCTTGCAGAATTCTTAAAATTATTAGTCCTAGTATTTTTGAAATTTGAACTGCTTTTCTGCCCTTTCTTGTCTGGCAATTTTTTCCCAATTTTCCTTTTGCCTTGGATTTCTGGTAACACATTCTCACTTTTCGAATTGCTTCTTCCATGTCCTTGGATTCACAAACTCAATTCGTTCTTTCATGTGGGTCAGCAAACTGCTTAAGAACCGCTGAACCTTAACCTTTTCATCCCTTAGGTAAGGAACATATCTTAGTAGGGAAGTGAACTTGATTATGTACTCATCCATTGTCATTTGACCCAGTCTCAAATCATGAAATTATCTGAACTTTTCATCATAGAAACGTTCTGTTAGATAATTTTCCTTCAAGTATTGCTGAAATGTATCCCATGTCACACCTTGATCTTCAATGCTGTGGACATTCTTGACTTCCTCCCACCACAGGGTGGCATTTTCTCTCAACTGATAGATGGCCAGCCTGGATTTAATATTGTTGTTGTACTCATAAACTTGAAATTATTTGTTCATATTAATCAACCAAGCTTCAACCACCTCCTCCGCTTCTCCATCAAACGTAGGTGGTTTTATTTTTCGAAACTCACCTTGTAGTTCCACTTTTTGTTTCTTAATTTATTGTTGTTCTGACACATTACCAGACTCAACCTCATTATAGTTTCTATTTTTGTTACTTCATTGTGAATGGATTCTTTCCATTCTGTCATTAGTTTGGTCCTTAGCTTGTCGTTAATTTTCTTCCCGCGTTTCTTTGTTAGGGCTGGGTTGTAACACTCCTTGATTCTGTTTATTAGAAAGGCTCTTGAGTATCCTTTCTTGTTCTTGCATCAAGCGCCCATTGTAACTCCTAACCCAAACCATTTCTTCCTGTAACTTCTGCACAATGCTAAGCAGTATACTAGTTTGGTGATGTTGTTCCTCAAGCAGTCTACTAGTTTGTTGGTGCTGATCTACACTCAGCAGAATCCACATTTCAAGATTCATTTCTTGTTGGGATTGGGGTGTAGGTTCTCCTACATTCCGGGGTGTTTTCTATGTCGACCCCCTCCTCATATCGTCTTCTACTATGTTATTTCTTTGATGTGCATCATTTACATACATAATTTATCATGTTAGCTGACCCCTAGGGTCCCAGTGTGTGAATGTTTCTCTGATACCACTTGTAACATTTATCATAGTCACAATAATAATAAAAAATTAACTTTTACTATGTTAAACCTTAACTCCATGATATTATTGAAATCATACATTTGTAAAACTAAATTTCGAGCTCATATAATTAAAACGACACAAACTTTATAAAGACTGGCATTTACCACATAACCCAAGATGGCTACCTTGTCTCTACATGCGCGACAATTGGAAAATTTAATCAGAATATTTGAGTATCATTAATACTCATAACGTACTCATAACCGATATTATTAATGCTGGAGGATGATGTGATTATGGCCAATCATTATAATACTTGATTGAATTAATCCATGGTATATTAGGTCATGTTGGAGGTATGTGTCATAAATATGAATTGTGGTACTGTACGCGCATATGCAACTCCATATCTCATGTTGACATTTGTCCGAGTTATACACCACTGGATCCTGAATCATTGGATCTATGGTGGGGGCTAATGGGGTACCCGTTTAGGGTATTGACCTCCTAAACGCTAACTATTTTCTTTCATTTTGTTGTCAAGTTCCGCCACGTTGCTACTCTGCAACTACGCCGCGGCCCGAACCCTACCGACTCGCACGCCTTTGCTACAGTTACGTTCATCTAATCAAGGCATGAAACGTGAACATGTATTCTTGATACCTTCACCTAGTTTTTACTTAGCCTTTTTCGTTAGGTTGATTGTTTGTCATTTGGTTACATATGCCTTTTATGTTATTTTTTTCGTAGGGCTGTCAATGGCTCTACGCCATTGACCTTACCCTCAGATTTTGAAAGAGTTTATGGTTTTTACAATGCATTTTCAAATTTTCCTCCAGGCTATGGAAATTTACTTCATTGCTAAACGTGATCCAACTCTCCTGCCGAGTCCCATCTCATTGTAGTAGGTAAGCCGAGATTATTGTTTAAGTTTCTGCTAATCCACTAGCTAATTTATAAACCCTCATTCGGTTGCGTGAACTGATTTTTCTGTGGCCTTTTTGAAAAATTGCATTCGAGCCTTCGGAAGATGTTTTACACAGGTAATGCGAGTTCACTATGTATTTTTGGTTTCATGATATTATTTGTTTCGCTAGCTTAGACGGTAGGGTCTATTACTGTTGTTTTCTTGTCTTCTTTTGTTTTAAAAAGGTAACCGCATTTGCTCGACTATCAAGAATTGACCCTTTGAGATTCCACTTCGTTTACCAATTTCTTGATTATGCCGCTTGCCCCAACAGGTACCAATTTTCACCTTAGGGTTTCTAAAAACTTGCTCGAAGAGAACCTAAACTCCAGCTTTGAGGGTGCTCACGGCATCGTGTGCTGTAGATTTGGTTTTATGGTAGCTTGTCATTGTGTTAATTTCATTTAATCTCGAGGGCATCACCCTACTTGTGATTGTTACCTGCATTTGTAACATTGTTATGAACTATAATTTATTCCTGGATTTCACTGTATTTTGGGTGTGGTCTTCAGAGGGAATAACCCTTTAAACTCAGTAATTTTGTGTTATAATTTGATTCTATTGCCGGAAGGTAATTTGCGTCTATGTGAATGAGATACCGTTTGGGTTTTTCTGCATCCGCAAGTGTTAGTTCATTTAGCTCTGTGATATAGTTTGTTCTCTTTGGATTTATTTTATAAATGGATGAAACATTTCCAGTTTCCCTTGTATATGTATAATTTGTGGTTCTAGTTTTCTTTACGAGAGCCTTTGCTTCTTTTTTGATTTAGACTAGCTTAACTCTTGTTTGAAAAGAGTTTAAATTTCCTGCTTTCTGTCATAACTCGGCACAGAGATTACTTTCAATGTAATTTGTATTTACGATGCCAGTTTCAATTTTGGGTGCATATTACGCATGCAATCTCTGATAATTCTTTCTATCCATATATTGTTTGCAGACAGAGTTTTCATTCTTGTATCTAGTGATAGAAACTGAATTTATTCCTTTCAATTTAATGGAGATGTTTGGACCATCCAGATTTCCTGTCCATGTATATCATAGGTTTACAGTTAATGACCAATTCGGGGTTCAGAGTCTTGACTCTGAACCCTGAGTTAACTGTTTTCTGTTTTACATTCTTGTAGCAGGTTTTCTAATTAACTTCACATGTTTTTGTAAACACTATTTATTTTCTTGAAATACAATTCCAGAACTTGCATAAATGTAATTTCCTCACACAGTCTAAATATTTAATGGTGTATCTAAATCTTCTGGTTACTCAAAGAAACACAGATAATCACACATATAAAACTTTCACTGTGTAGAGGTCTTCATTTCATAAATAAAGAACAATAATTGTATTAAATAAATATCTCTAACTAGACAACATACCCAGTACTTAGTATTTCGGTAATTTGTTTACTTATCTGGTTTCAGAATTAGTTGATGATGTCCACCCTACCATGAGAGAGGCAATTACATCCTCATCTCCCCCCATGCTCCACACCTGAGATGAGTAGGTTGACTGAAAATTCTTGAAGAGACCTTGGGATCCCAAGTCCAATACTCTTCTTTTTCCAAGATTTAGGAACGTTGAGTGTTTCCACTGGTTACCACCAGCTCATGAAGCATCAATCTCTTCCTACCTCTCCTTAGCCACATAACAGAACCCCTTTTCCTCACTGGGATATACTTTTATCCTCAGAGGAAATGTAACTATCTTTAACTGTTTTCTGTTCAACCACTCTCAGTCCTTGGAATACTTTTATCATCGGTATTTTAACTTTTTATGGAACTGCTATTCCATAATTAAATTTTATTTCAGCAAAACATAATTAATTTATGTTCATCATGTAATCATTTTCTCAAAAGAAATCAATGTTTTAGTCTCTTTAAAAAAAAATAACATAACAACTAATTAGCACTTAAGCGAGTTGTCACATTAGAAGACAGTAGCTTTGAGGATAAAGACTTCAACTATTACAACCATCTTGTGCACACTAAAAATGGTCTTCTTCACTGTGACATGGATATTTTATTAATAATATTATAATTCATTTTTTTAATTTCTTCCATTGTGCTTTGTTTATTTTCATTTTTACGAACTGGTTCATTGTTCCAGAATGGCGGGTCAACTTGATTAAGCATTATTATTGAATACATTAAATGGTTTTAAATTTTAGAATACTTGATATTTAGGATTTTAAAATCATAATTTGAATTTATTAGTTGCAGGTTTAATTCCATGAATACATTATATCTATGGTTACATGCATCATAAACTCTAAACTCAAATGTAGTAAAAAACTAGTTCTTTAAATTTTATTAATTAGTTACTTTATTCTTGTTTTCACTTTCCTTCACTAGAAAAAGTGAAATTACTAGCTATTAATTGACTTGTTCATATTGCCTAGTGTTTCACATAATAAATTTAATTTAATGTTTCTCTAATATTTATTATTGGAAATTATTAAATTAAATTATTCTAATTGTTATGTAGGTTAAATAATAATAATACTTTATGTTATGTTATTTAAGCCACAATTAGTTAGATGCATTTAACACCAATGTGTTTTAATTCCTTTCTTTTATTTATTTTAATATTCATTTTCTCACTAACCTTTGTGAATTATGATATTTATTAATTTTTCTCATTTGTCATTAATGAAGTTTTTATTTAATAAGTTTTCTCCAATTATGCACCTAGCATATCTTTTTCCCAAAAAACATTATTTTATTTAAAATACTATTTATTTAATAATCTGGCCAATTTATTTGTTAATTGGAAAATCTATTTAATTAACACTATTTTACAATGACTACTCAATTTTGATTATCACTAGGGTTTACCCCCTGTGGTGAAAGGGAGTCCAATCCACCTAGAGCGGGAGGATCTAGGATCCTCAGCGGGACAATTTGTGCACCAACATCTTTTGGCATCATTGCTGGGGAACAAAGGTATATTTTTTGTTTCCTTTGGTAACTCAGTTATTGGTTAAATCTGTGATCCGTTGGTGGAAAAGGTCACAATTATATGCACCTTCTATTGTTTAAGGTAAATCTTTCTCGTTTATTTGTTCACTTGACAACTCCTTAATTTAGTTTTATTATTGATTTTGTTTCAATGGTGGTTTCATGGATTTCTTCACATTTTTCTCCATTGAATTTTTCTAACATTACAGGTTCTCCACATGATTAACAAGACATAGACATATGGAATGCTTACCTGCCCCATTTTCGAAATGAGGATGGTGATAATACAACACAACACCTTAGATATTTTCATGATTGCATTCTAAATATGGGAGTACACCATGAATACATTCTAATGAAGCTCTTCATGATGTCCCTGGAAGATGATGCTCGGAAGTGGTACATAAGTTTCCCTCTTGGTACAATTTCTTATCTTAAAGATTTTCATAAAAAATTTCATGACTATCATAGATGTATGTATCCTATAGGATTACTTGACTTTTACTGTTGCGAACATAATAATGATAATAACCTTGAAAATCAATGTGATGACAAGAAATAAACCTCTCTTTTCTTTTCTTTTGTTTTTTTTTTTTTTTTTCTTTTTCTTTTTTTTTCGCTCTGAACCCTTTGGCCATGATCTAGGGTCCCTCGGGCAGGCGACCCTCTAGTAGACTTATTGCACCTTTGTATTTGCCCCATCCATCTCATGGTGCACGGATAGGCTCTCGCATGGTGAATCACATTGGGGGGACGATGGATCCCCCCTCCTTTGGCTCTCCTTCCAATGGTGTGACGACAGGGGCTAACAGCGACTGTCAGAAAAACTCCACCCTATTCCCTGACCCCTCTGGGACGTCACCCACAACGAATCCTCCAATAGAAGTTGTTGCAATGGAAATTTCAGTCTCCTCCTCCACATGCATCCCCAAGGCATCATAACGACCCAAGATTGAGCTCCCAGCTCATTGAATCAATGGAAGAATTCAATATATGAAGGATCATGCCTTGATCGACAATTTCATGGGATTCTGGCCCACAGAAAAGGCCCTACTTGGATGGATTGTTGAAATTTGCAACAAGAAACAGTGAAATTGGCATCCATAAACAACATCTAGAAAATGGCATTCGGAAATGGCTACCATGGAGGCTTTTGATTTAATTATTTCTTAATTAAATTAGAAGAAATGTGTGTCAAATTTATTTATCCCTTAAATAAATTGGACTATAAACTGTAATCTTATCTCTTAATCACTTGTAATAGTTAAATGAGTGTGATAGACTCAGTTAGTTCATGAAATTCGAGTTGAGGGTGGTTAGTGAGGCATGTAGAATGATTCTATTCTATTTGTTTTAGAGTCCAAGTTGCAGTTAGTGTATTATTTTAATGCATGAGAAATTAGTTAACTCAATTAAGTGAGTTAAAATTAGTCTAACTAGTTGTAACTGATTGTTGTACTAGTGAGAGGTCAAGTGAATTAAATCAAATTTAATTCACATGCAGTGATCTGTCAAGTGATTGATGATTTACTATTAATAGTTTCATGCATGTCAGTTCTAATGAAGACCCAGTTGAGATAGAGGTTAAAGGGAAGTTATCTATCAGTTGTAGGTGCAATTATATACACCATAGGATGCCCATGATGTATTGCACAGTCAAGGAAGGCTAATTATCCTATTTAATAGGGATTAATTTCCTAGGGATTATGCAAGCAAGGCAGGTTGAGCAGAGGCAAGAAATTTTCCAAGTGTTGGTCAATTTTGTCTGGATTAGTGTGAGAGTTTGTCGAGTGTAGCAAACTCTTGTGAGAAGAGTGCATTGTAATTATTTCATCATTCCTTGGTTTTATACAATACAAATAGAGGGGTTTTGAGCAGACTGCTTTCCCCAGAAAATTTCATGTGTTGTGGATTTCATTCTTTCTTTTACTTGGTGTGATTGTGCGATCATGTTTATTTTCCGCAATTAATTTGTAGAAGGATTCAGTATCTTGCTTTAGCATATCGCATGATCGGATTGAATCCATTGGTATACAAATTGTTTGTATAATTTCTACATGGTATCAGAGAAGGAATTGTTTGGGCAGAGGGTTTGTAGAGAATATTTGAAATTTTGGATGAAAATTTTTCAAAAAAAAAATAGCATATTTGGATTCCTTGTGAAAAAATACCCAAATTGAAAAAAAAAAATCAGTCGAATTGGAGCTTGGATGAGGGAGATATCGTCGATTTAAAATCGGCTCTTTTTTTAGAAAATTTTGCAACGACAGGACAATTACAATGTGCGCGAGTCAAAAAAGGAAAGAAAGCCAGGGGAAAGAAGTCCCCGGGAAAAGAGGGAAAGAGAGACTTGTCCAAGATCAAATGTTTCCATTGTCATGAGCATGGGCACTATGCTACAAATTATCCACAGAAGAAGGCAAGCAAGAAGGAGCCTGTAGTTGCAACGGGTGAATCATTGACTTCACAGTTCGAGCTTGATTTTAATCTCATTGCATGCATGGCCAACACTACAATGGGATGCATGTGGTATTTAGATAACGGTGCCTCATTCCATATGACGGGGAATAGAGATATCTTCAGTCACTTGGAGGAGAAGGACCTCTAGCAGAACATAGAGTTTGGAGATGACCGGAGGTATGGCGCAATCGACATAGGTAAAATTACCTTTCAGAGGCAGTCTCGCTCCCATCTCAGACTAGCAGATTTTTTTGTATGTTCCAGGCCTAAGGAAGAATCTTGTCTCCGTAGCGGTATTGGAAGATTGTGGTTATGAAGTGATGTTTAGAAAATGAAAAGTTTTCCTTAAACACATAGCCATGGGACAGGTGAAGAATATCATTCCAAAGTCAAGAATCTGTATGCTCTCGAGGTTGAGGATGCATGAAAGGATTTGAGGAGAAAAGCAGCACTTGGTTAGTGACTTGGTGGTTGAGAGGGAGCAATTATCTCTCAACATGCAAACTCAGAAGTATTCTCAGAAGTTTGTGGAGCAGCCACAGTTGGAGAAGCAGAGAGGAGACTGAGTGGAAGAGTCCACTCATGTAGAGACCTCCAGGAGGGCGAAATTTCAAGCCAGAGGGGTAGAGGGAGTACATGTAGCTATACGTCCAGGTGTGAGGTGGAGCGATGTGCAAAATTAATTCCAAGAAGAAATTTGGGCAAGATTCATTGAGATGGTGTGTCTCATGGATCGAACCTGGCTACGAGGAGCCCACATTACAACAGTAGTAGGAATGATCAGTTAGATTGATGCATTCAAATGTCAGGAAGACAAAAATAAGAGTGACAGGTGTCAGATACTACAGCGCAGATCAGATTTGGCAGCAATGCAGAGTGCATGGATGCATATGTCAGCATCACAGAGTGTCCAGTAGACATGTGCAGTAGGATCCAACAGTCAGAAGACTCTGATGGTAGATGCATTATACTGATTCTTTTTTTTGGAGGCTATTCAGTTTCAGGACAGTTGCATGTGCGAACAACACTAGATAAGTGTTGCATGCAAGAACATTCCAAATTTACTAGATCGGGACAGATTGATTCCTTTCTTTTTGAGAAGAAGTGTTGAAATTTGCAACAAGAAATAGTGAAATTGGCATCCAGAAACAACATCCAGAAAATAGCATCCATAAATGGTTAGCATAGAGCTTTTGATTTAATTATTTCTTAATTAAATTAGAAGAAATGTGTGTCAAATTTATTTATCCCTTAAATAAATTGGATAATAAATTGTAATCTTATCTCATAATCACTTGTAATAGTTAACTGAGTGTGATAGACTCAGCTAGCTCATGAAATTCGAGTTGAGGGTGGTTGGTGAGGCATGTAAAGTGATTCTATTTGTTTTAGAGTCCAAGTTGCAGTTAGTGTATTATTTTAATGCATGAGAAATAAGTTAAACTGAATTAAGTGAGTTAAAATTAGTCTAACTAGTTGTAACTGATTGTTGTACTAGTGAGAGGTCAAGTGAATTAAATCAGATTTAATTCATATGCAGTAATATGTCAAGTGACTAATGATTTACTATTAATAGTTGCATGCATGTCAGTTCTGATGAAGACCCAGTTGAGACAGAGTTTAAAGGGAAGTTATCTATCATTTGTATTTATAGAAAATTGTCCGATCAAAATTATATACACCATAGGATGCCCATGATGTATTGCGCAGTTAAGGAAGGCTAATTATCCTATTTAATAGGGATTAATTTCTTAGGGATTGCGCAAGCAAGGCAGGCTTAGTAGAGGTAGGAAATTGGCTCAGTGTTGGTTGATTTTGCCTAGATCATTGTGAGACATTTGGTAGTGTGTAACAGACTCTTGTGAGAAGAGTGCATTGTAATTGTTTCATGATTCCTTGGTTTTATACAATACAAATATAGGGGTTTTGAGAATATTTCTTTCCCCATAAAATTTCATGTGTTGTGGATTTGTTTGGACATCTAATCCTCTATGGGTAGGTGTGGAAGCCGAATAGTCAAAGAGGAGTCCAAGTGACCTTGGAATGTGGAATCCAAGAGTCACATCAATGTAATATAAATGCACATCTATGATTAATAGTAAAGAAATTCACACTTATCTTTATCATTTTCCCTATTCTTGTGTGGTTACCATGCATATGTTTAACATGGTAACAGAGCCATGACGTGTGGCCTTTGTAAACCAATGTGTAGGATATTCTAGTTTTTGTTGTAACTCTTATCATTATCTTCCATTATTCTATGTTTTATTACATTGCTCCATTCTTTGTGCCTTGTTAAATAGTTTATGCATCAGTGCATTGAATGGCTCTGCTTGGGATTTCCCTTGGGTGAATTCTCTCAGTGTTGATTCATTTCTATGAGTTGTTTCATTTCTATCATGGACTCTCATGGTATCGCGAATCTCGACCAAGGAACAAACTACAGAATAATACAAGAACAAATAGCAGATTTGAACCGATATACTCGACCTCTTATCAACAAAGTGTATTTTGGTGTCTAGCATTGCAGCATCACATCGCTCTTTCTCAACACAAATCTCTAACAAAGGTACCCTCCATTCATTTACTGCATTCATTTATTGTGTTCATCAATTTTGCGGCTCCAGTTATCGTGGCTTTGTGGCTAACGCCTACAATACTCAACAATGCCTCAGCTCCCACTAGTCCCCGAATCACTATTTATACCATTGTTCGACTCCAGGTTCTTACCACTCTCCTCCCACCATTCAAGAGAATAGAACCCGAATGGAACCAAGCTAATTCATCAACATCGAGTCATACCATGCAATACTGTCAATTCTTCTAACGCTTGACTGCCTTGGAAACAGTGACTTATGACCAGATACTTTAACCAACTCCAACATTTTTCAATTGTAATCAATCCAGAACCTTCAACTACTCTGCAATAATGAATCCACAATGTCCTCGGTGGACCAAATTTTTTTGAGCAGTGTTGTCATATATACGAGCCACTCCTAAGTCAACTCCTATGCAGACAAAAATAAAAATAAAAATAAAATCCATTGTTGGTATACCACTGCGCAGTCTCCACTGAACTCCCTCACTGTGTCTCCCTTGATTTCCCATGACATACGTTGTCCAAAACATACATTGCTTCGATGCTAGCTCCACTCAGTGGTCACTCCCGCACTAAAATCCACTACACGCTGAGAAATATCACCATTCCTCCAGTTGCACTTCCGCATCACCTCCCACTGGCGCCATACCACAACTCCCATACGATGTCCAAAACTCCAGCCGCTCCACACTAAACATAGCACTAGCAGCAAGAAAACTGGGCTCACGACCTCCAGCAGATAAATACTGCTAAAACTTGCACGCAGGTAGGATTTTTTGTATGATTTCAGGCATAGAACTTCTAATGATGGAAAATCTCCAATATCCTGTGGAAGGTGACACCCAACTGATTTTAGATGCTCTAAGGAATTTCTCATATTCAGATGACGCAAACAATTGAGTTTACCAATTATGAAGGAAAGCTCCTCAATACAAAACTGCTAGACCAACCTCCTCTCCATTGTGGATTTACGACAAGGTATTCAAGACCAATATCTGTAATTCTTGTGGATGCCAAGCTTAAATCAGTCAGCTTGCTACAACTAACTGACAGAAAATTGAGTCCTTCATCATTTACAAATGGGCACTAATCAAGGTTCAAGTACTCCAAGCCCTTGAAATTGGACAAAAATTTCATATCATTAACCCCTTTGCACTTCACCAAGCTTAAGTGTTGAAGGGCAGTCGTGTTGTTCGCTATAGCTGCTAAGATTATATTATCAAAATCAGTGAAAATCTTATCCATATGCCGCAAAGTCGTGAATTTCAAATTGGACCTGACTGTTTCTCTTCCCATTGTGTAACTCTTCGGCTTCACCCGCACTGTCGTCCTCCACCGTCCATATTCCTTATGAATTTTATCTCAACTCCTCCCTTGGACCTGCTCCCTCCCCCCTGCTCTAACAGGAAGAATGTGACGTGGAATGCTTTATATTCTGCCAGATTCTCTTTGACTTCCTCTACAATCAACGGCTCAAACGTGAATAAGGTAGATAGTGATAAAACCTCGATAGGAAGCAGGGATTTTCCATGCAGTACGCTAAATGGACCATCGGTGGAGAGTGGGCCCCACAAATTGATTATAAAAGGACATGATTACTCTTTGTTCATGTGTGTGCCCAAGGAGGGCCATGCAGCTGTAGCGCGTTGGTGTTTACAACAAATTGCATGGTCACGTGTTCGAATTCAGGGAAGTGTTGCTCCTTGTTTCTCGTGCACGAATTGTGTGAACACAATGTGCATGGGCCCCAAGGGATGAGAATAAAAAAGCATGTTTCCAACGTTGATTTGATTTAAGCATTTCATAAAAGAAAATTTTCTTTGATTTGTATTAAATTATGTGAAGGAGGCGACACCCCCTCTTTTTGGATCAAAAAGAAAAAGAAAGCAACTCCGTGACTAAAACCCCATAGGAGATTTTTTCAAAGTGCCATATAATATAGTTTGTCCATATTGGCATGATTTTATATTGTTACGCAATTCGAAGCCAAGTCACGATATATAATATTAATTGGTTTCATTTATTGAAGTTGCATTAGGGGAATTTTGAGGTCTAAAATGGGCCTCCTAAGGAAATTATAAAATAATAGTGGGAAAAATCAAATAAGATTTGATGACATCATCAAATTTTAGATAAAAGAAAACTAATTTTTAACTAGACTCAAATTTCGAAATACGGAGTAGAAGGATGCAAAATTTCATTCTTCATCCAAGGAGTACCCATGTTGCATACTTTCGATGGACCCTACTACACGAAAAATGAGAAACACATGAAAAATGTGATTGCAATCACGTTTTTTCATGTATTTATCATTTTTCACATAGTAGGGGCCATCGAAAGTATGCAACATGGGTACTCATTGGATGAGGAATTAAATTTTGCATCCAACGAGTACTCCCACTCGAAATTTGAGTAAAAACTTTGGGAGATAAGTTGAAAATACGAGTTGAAAAAATAGTTTTATTATTTTATTATTTTTTAATCCTTTTACCCTTTTACTTAAAAAATGGTGAATCATCCCCCATGGTTGACATCATCATCTTGAATCCTATTGGTTCATATAAAGTTTATTTTTGTTGTACATTTTTCTTAGGAGGCCCATTTTAGACCTCAAAATTCCCCTAATGAACTGAGTTGTTGACAAAATGACTAGAATCATTGAATTATTAGAGTTAATGAACACCCTCATTAATTCCACTATTGATGGGATGATAGACATTAGCAAAGCCACTCTCTTTTAAATTCAGACATGTCTGCAGAATACACAGGAAAATATTGATTTTTTGCAACTTGAATCTCAGCTTTAGCAAGCATAATTACAACAATGGAGTCATCATTTTGAACCTATTTCTGTTTAGAACATTGAAATAGACTCCCATACAAAGAAATTCAATGAAATTGCAGTTGAATCAGATCAAGTGCCCAATGTAGTAGCAAAGTTACATGAAATTGTAGAAGTTCAATCTGCACTTCCCAAGCCCATCATCAGACCTTGGGAAGAGCTTGTCCACAACAAGCACATAAGTGGTATTGGATATGACAAGGAGTTGCACTTTCATATTCCAGACTACTCCAAGCCCATCAAATTTTAGAGTTTTGGATTTATTCATGATAGCTCACCTACTTTTTTTCTAGATTTTGCTCCTCTTCCACAACAGATTTAAAAATGCCAACACTGTGATCAATTTGGCCATATGAAAGATCATTGTTTCGATCTTCACCCATGCAAGAATTTTGGTCGGCACACCCATTCGTCACACAGATGCTTCAAAAACAAGCCTCCTGCAAGAGCAAAGATTCATCTTGGATGGATCGCTTCTTGGCAATGGGCATCAACAACCAAGAAGATGTTTAAGTCATATGTCATAACTTGTTCTAGAATATTAAACAATATTGCAGTTGATTTTTCGCCATCATCTCACATTGTACCTGACAGGGGGGGAAATGGTGGTTATCTACAAGCTTCGAAGCCACATCAAGCGAGCCTGAGCCACAATCTCCCATTCCATATTCAGAGTTGTAGACAGAGACACAGCACATCAAGCAAGCCTCAGCCACAACTTGTCATTCCAGATTCAGAGTTGTAGCCAGAGACACAGATGCCCATGAGCATGCATTCGGTTGGTGGATAGCCTTAAACCATCTATGGGAGGTTGATATTCTTCCTCTTCAAAGAATTCATAGCACTTCCTCTAGCAGAAGACTTCAACTTCTTGCTAGTTTTGGAAGAGTTCCAGGAAATGCATCAAGCATTCCAGAGTTGGTGGTCATCCTTAAACCATTGTAGGTTGTAGACATCCCTTCTTATAGGTTGAAGGTCTCCCTCTTCAAAATATAAGGGACACTTCCTCTAGCAGAATACCTCATCTTCTTGCTAGATTTGGAAGAGTTTCGGGAACTGCAATAAAAGTTCCAGTGTTGGTGGTCATCCTTAAATCACCTCTTTATACCAACATTTCAGAGAGCTCATTCAGCCTAAGTGTTTCCATGCATACTTTACAGATTTTTATTACAACTCTCTTCTTGGAATCACACATACCCCTTCGGATTAAGGGGGAGAATGTTGGACACCTAATCCTCTATGGGTATGTGTGGAAGTTGAACAGTCAGAGAGGAGTCCCGGTGACCTTGGAATATGGAATCCAAAAGTCACATCAATGTAATATAAATTCACATATATGGTTAATAATAAATCAACTCACGCTTATCTTTATCATTTTACCTATTCTTGTGTGTTTACCATGAGTGTGTTTAACAGATTTGATTCTTTCTTTTACTTGGTGTGATTGTGCGATCATGTTTATTTTCCACAATTAATTTGTAGAAGGATTCAATATCTTGCTTTATCATATCGCATGATTGGATTGAATCCATTGGTATACATATTGTTTGTGTAATTTCTACATGGATCGCCTCCAAATGGAAGCCCAAGGGCCAAATCGATCTAAAACTTTGTGCGAATGGTTTTTTCAATGTGATATTCACATGCATCGAAGATAAGGATCGAATTCTGGACGACAGCCCATACTTCTTCAATTCGGAAGGTCTCTATCTTCGCAATTGGGTCGAATGATTCAACCTTGATAAAGAGGACTTTAGTTGGGCTTCAATTTGGGTCTGGATTTACACCCTCCCTCAGGACTACTAGGATGAGTTAACTCTAAAATACATTGGCAACAATCTTGGAGAATTCGTAAAAAAAGCAGACGAGAAAAAGATTAACAAAAACTTAGCCTCTGTAAGGATATGCGTTTACATGCATATTGCAAAGTCTCTCTATGATGTGGTAAGCCTGCTCCATGATGATCATGAATGGATCCAAAAATTAGAATTTGAACATGTGTCGTTCAGGTGCAGAAAATGCCACAAGCATGGGCACCTATTCAGGGACTCCCCCCTTAATCAAAGCTCCACGTGGAACAAATATTCCATGTCCAAAGACACAGCGGGTTTCAAGAAAGTCTCTGGACGAAAAAAGGAATACCCAGAAGTCTACCACGAAACAGAACAACAAATCTCCATCTATTATCAATAGTTTTGGCGCCTTAGCTAATCTGAACATGGATGCTGATGAGATCCCAGGAGCCTCGGATCCGCCCTCATAGGTGAAATCCCAACCTCCAAATGCTCCAAAGACTAAGATCCGGCCATAATCTTCACTACAACCCTAGTCCTTGATACCCTCTTCGGATAAATCAGGAAAAGGCAAAGGTGTTTCCTCTGAATTGATCCCAGAAGCAATGGAAGAAGAACCAGAGAGAATTGAATATGGTGACCTATATATTATGGGTCTCGAATATGCATGCAAGAGGAAATACTTTCTCTCAATCCCCAATAACAGATCCAATGATTGGAGGAAGTCCTTATTTGAGCCCAACAGCTTCCCTCCCTCAGAATTCAAGGTGACACTCTCCTGAAAACCAAAAACATCCTGAAAGAATCCATAAGATGAGGAAGATGAACAGATCTGCAGCGACTGGTTGGCTTGGGCAAAGAGCTAGTCGAATCAGGGCGTTATCCCAAGTTAACTAGGTTCTACCTAGTCATTCCCAATATTTCTTAATGAAACTAATCTATTGGAATATCAGAGGGATAAATAACCCCTCCAAGCACAGGTTAATCAATAAAAGAATCACTAAGGAAAATCCCACGATTTTTTTTATGCAAGAAACAAAATGCTCGAGCTCAACTCTGGATACCATCTTCAACAGACTCTAAAAAGGTAGAAATACCCTTGCCGTCGATGCCTATGGTGCTTTGGGAGGCCTTGCAATCATTTGGAATCCCCAACTGATCACCCTAGAGAACAACCATGTCAATCAACACTTCATTCAAGTTTCTTTCCACCTAACAGGAACCAACATTCACAGACATCTCACGAATTATTACTTCCCGCAGGCGATGTTGAAAAAAGTAGATCTTCTAAACAACATTGCATACTTAAATAACCAGCGCACTCACCCTCTTTGGTTGATAGGAGGAGACTTCAACATGATTACCACCCTTAAGGAAAAAAAAGGAGGAAGGCTCCACCTAGGCACGAACAACATTAAGTTCAAGGAATTCATCCAAGGTAATGAACTCATTGATCACCAAACTTACAATGGCATCTTTACTTGGAATAATCGAAGGGGATGATCCCATCAAATAAACTCTAGACCGGATCACTTTCTCATTACGAACGATTTCATTCACCTAGGCAGGGAGCTGGCTGCCACCATCAACTCAACCTCTGGCTTGGATCACTGGCCAATCCAACTTCAATGGATCAGAGAAGGCATTGCCACTCACAGGCCCTTTCGCTTTGAACAATTTTGGCTCAAGTATCCAAGCTTCAAAGACCTCATTTCGGATTGGTGGACTACTCTTACTCTGCCGACAGGATAAAAAATATATCAGTTCCAGCAGAAGCTAAAAATGCTCAAAGGAAAACTGAAAATGTGGACTCAGAATACCTTTGGCAATATCTTCCACAACCAAAGAGAGCTAGAAATGAAAATGAAGCAGCTCCAACAAAAAATCATCCCAGAAGGCAGATCATCAACCGACTCTGAGGCTCTGGAAACAATGCTAACATCCCAGCTTGAATAAAGAAGACTTCAAGAAGAAATCTTATGGAAACAAAAATCTAGGATACGCTAGATAAAGGAAGGAGAATGGAATACCAAATTCCTTCACCGCTCCACCATTCAGCATATAATGCACAAAAAAATTACCCTCCTCAAGATCCAAAATGGGGAGTGCTTGGAAAAACATGAGGACATCACATAGGATCTGCTGAACCACTTCAATGATATCCTCAGAGAGCCCAACACTCAGCGTCAGGTGACTATTGAGAAAATCACCCAACACATCCCTAATCTGGTCAATGACGATCACAATCGGATGTTGCTCAAGCCCACAACCTTACTGGAGGTAGAACAAGCGGTCTTCCAGCTCAAATATGGGAAAGCCCCAGGCCCATACGGATTTACCACCAATTTCTTCCATTATTTCTGGGATGTTATCAAGGAGGAGGTCTGGGACCTAGTGGAGGAATCACGCAACACTCACTAGATTCTTCCAGCTCTCAATGAAACCTTACTCACTCTCATCCCAAAGCAAGATAAAGTGACTTCCCCAAGTAAGTACAAGCCAATAGACCTTTGTAATGTTATATACAAAAATATTTCCAAATTTATTGCTAACAAATTGAAGCATCTCCTCCCCATGCTCATTTCTCCAAATCAAATGGGCTATGTTGAAGGTAGGTAGATTCTAGATGGCATTATTCTAACCCATGAATTCATCCATTCCTTTCAAAATTTGAAAATGCACGATATGTTCCTCAAAATCGACCTATCCAAGGATTTCGACAAGATCAGCTAGAATTACACTAGACATGTCCTACTGACCTTTGGTTTTTGCCACACTTGGGTTCGCTGGATCATGAGCCTGCTCTCCTCTCCATTCCTCTCTATCCTTGTGAATGGCATCCCCTCGGCAACCTTCAAACCCTCCAGGGGTATAAGGCAAGGTGAACCTCTCTCTCCATTTCTTTTCGTGCTTATGGTCAAGGGTTTGAGCTGCCTGATTAAGAACTCGATCTGCTCTCACAATCTCCAAGGCATTCCCATCCACAATCAACCTCCCATTTCTCACCAACAATTCGTGGATGACAACATGATAATGGGACACCCCTTTGTGTAGGAAGACCGCACCCTAAGGGCCCTACATGACTGCTTTTATGAAGCCTCTGGCACCACTTTCAACCTTGAGAAATCCCAAATATTCTTCTTCAACACGCCCACTGTCGCCCAGCGCAAAATTGCTCAAATCCTCGGCTTCACCATAGCTTCTCTACCTTCCAAGTACCTGGGTTCTCCCCTCACGGATTCAGCAATCAAACACTCATCCTAGAGAGAAGTGTTGGATAAACTAGAGGTGAGGTTTTCTTCCTGGACATATCGTTCTCTCAACATAGCGGGTCGTGTGGTACTCATTAAATTTGTTCTTCAATCTCTGCCCATATACCTCTTTTATGTTCTTTCTACCCCTAAATGGGTCCTCAAAGCCATTCGCAACCTTCAAAGAAAATTTCTTTGGGGTGGCACCAAAGATAAGCACAAATGGGCATTGGTTAAATGGAAGGAGGTCTGCATGCTGAAAAATCAAGGGGGGCTTGGGCTAAGAGATCTGGAGCATAGTAATATCATCATGGGCACCAGTATTTGGTGGAAATGGGTCTCTTGCCCCCAAAAACCTTGGGCGACTTTATGGGCTACCAAATACGCTGGAAATTGGTCCAAGGAGGAACTAATCAGATTCAACATTGAGCTTGGCAGATCCCAGATATAGAATGTGGTCAGTCAACACAAACATCTCATCCAAGCTCACAATTTTGGGAAATTTGAGACAGTGCTCAAGAATGGTTCTAGGAAGATTCATGGCAGAAAATTCCAAGTCTTTCCTCCATCTTTTCTTTCCCCATCTGGAGCATGGTCCTACAGGTGAGAGGTCAAAACAACGTCCAGGACTTTTGGACTCATGAAGTCACCCAAGGATTTAGGAACTGGCTCCACACTGATTGCTGGCAAGTACACTGGAATAATGAACAAAACCTTGATATATGGTTAGAATTAGAAAAAATGAGAATCAAAATTCAGCAGGGGTCAAATATCCTCCGTTGGGGCCACACTCCTAGCGGCATCTACTCAACCAAGGAAGCATATCATCTTATTCAACCACCGCACCCTGGATCTTTAAACCAAATATGGAAAAGGATATGGAAAGCCAATCACTGGCCCAAAGTTGCTACATTTTTATGGTTTCTTAGCAAAAGGTGCATCCTCACATGGGAGAAACTCCTTAATCAGGGCTTTGTGGGTCCCTCGCGGTGTTCTCTATGCCAGAATGAAAATGAAACCATTGATCATCTGTTGGACCTCTATCCCATATCCAACACCTTCTGGGACAGAATTGCTTCCTTATGCAAAAGATCTAATTGTGCTTGGGGTAACATTACCCACACTATCAACGCTTGGCAGGAGAATTCTTACTCTAGAAATCTTCTCAATTTCCTCTGGTAGCTCATTCCTGACCTCCTCACTTAGACCCTCTGGAAGGAAAGAAACAACCGAATCTCTAAAGATGTCACATTAACTCAGGAGCTAATCTGGGCCAAGCTCTACAGCTATCTAAAAGAAAATTTTTCCCTACCACATTGGGCGAGGGAAGAATTCCCGACAACACCTGTTGAGTGCCTCATATGGAATAGTTGGCATCTGAGCATTGATCCCCTCATGGAGAAGTCCCCCACGCGCACGGCCAGGATCAATTCTCTAGAAATTTGGACCCCTCCTCTGGCAATATTATTCAAATGCAACTTTAATGGTGCCTCCAAAGGTAACCTTGGGGAAGTCGGATTTGGTGGCATCTTCAGAGATTCCAGTGACAAACCTCTGCACGCTTACTACGAAAACTTAGGGTGGGACAGTAACAACTCCACGGAGCTGGAGGGTCTTATCCGAGGCATTTCCATAGCCATTGAGCTCGAATTTTTCCCACTAGAAATGGAAGGGGATTCTCAGCTCATCATCCAAGTAGCCACCCACATCCTCCTTAGCTCCTCATCCACAAAGGTCTCTATGAGCTGGAGGCTTTCCATCCGCCTCAATCAACCGGAATAACTGCTACAGCAACATAAGGCCATGACCTTCCAACATGTTCGTCGGAAAGAAAACTCGGTGGCTGACCTCTTAGCCTACAAAGGGGTGGAATTCAATTCAATGCTTTACTCCTCTAATTTCCATCATATCCAAGATGATATCCTTTGCGAGAGTTGTCTCACTCTCCTGCAAAAGGATCGAACCCCTCAGATGCAGGTGATATTTCAAGCATAGAAGATCACAAGCCCTCCCACGCTCAAGTTGTTGGTGTCCAGCGAGGTGGGCTTGCTCCAGGTCATAGCACCGCAAATGAACCTCAAATCAATTTATAGGCTCTTTGGCAATTTGTTCCACTTGGAAATCTGCTACAACATGCACCACGTGATGGTACACATGGCCCATCCTTCACAGTGTCGACACTTGGTCTCTATGTATCGGGCTTTCATATGGTTCAGAAGACATGAAATCTCCCATTATGCACCTACTCTCACAAGTTTTCCAGGCTCCCTCTGCTACATCTCCCTTGCATCTAGCCCTTCTCATCATCAAGCTCTCCATCAACTGTCTGCTAGCCACACCATGACCCCATGCCAGAGACAGGAGCCCATCAGGGGTAGTTACAGGGGTGCGCTATACGGGCGTTCTCACCACGGCAATGACCAATGTCTTGAATCCTCTGATGGCTCTGCAAATGATAGCTAAGTCACGCTAGCTCCTCAAGCCAAAGTGTTACCTCATGGCGATAGTGGGGAGAATGCAATGCCTCCGAAGCAGCCTAAGGGTAGAAGAGGGCATAGTAAATCCACCATCCCGTGAGTGGTGCCGCCAGCCCCTAGAAAGACCAGTCTGCTTCCAGTCAAGCAGCCCATGACGGAGGAGATAGGTGTTTGGGTAATGGATGATGATGGCATGTGGACCAGAGATTATGATGACGAGTACCCAGTCGTGCCCATCATTCACTCGGCCCCTCCAGTGCCTCATCAGATGCTCACAGCTAAGGAGGAAGCCATTGGAAGGGAATTTGTATGCCTGATAGGGGAAGAGGACTTGACGAAGGATGAAGATGAAGGAACTCCATGAATGTGCGGAAGTAAGGTTAATTTCTGTTTTTTGGCATCTCAGGCTATACCTTAACTCTCTCTTTTTCTTATCGGCTACTAAATATTTTTTCATGCAAGACTGGTTCAAACTATTAAGGGGTTGGTTTCCTCTCTTGGGGCAGCCCCAAACTCTATTAATTTTGAGAACTACCGGGGCATGGATTGGATAAGCATATCTTGCCATCCCTGCCCACTTCCTCTGTACAATTTTTCATGGTTTTTAATATAGTTTAGCACAATTTACAAAAAAAAAACGTGATGACAACAATTAAGAAACCCAAATGGATTATGAATCTGAAATAGAGAAAAACATTAATGAATTTAACTTTTAAAACCTTGAAGAATCATCTTCTATCATATGGATAATGAACAAGATGTGTTTTCAAATCTTGAATATCATGAACAAGGAACTTCTCTTTCTCTAAAATAATGTAATACAACACATTTATGCTTAAAATATTTTCCAGATTCCATAACTCTTAGTGGTTCATATTTATCTTTATGTTTAGAAGAGGATAATGATAATAATAAAGGATATATTACATCTGAAATGTTTGATTCTACACCTAACCAATCAGACATTATGTTACATATTCCTTAAGGTCCTCAACAACTGATTCACAAACATATTCATCCACCTATTGATCCTTCTCTTAAACTTTTTTGTTATGTAACACAGAAGCTATTACATGAACATATGTAATATTCCAAAATTAGCATGCAGCTATTTGGAATATTAAATTTTGTTGTTTCCACTTAGGAGATGAATAAATGGGTAAGGAGGCCCATGAGTAGGAATAAAATTCCTCATAGTGTGAAAGGGATCATCAGAGTAGCTAGATTTTGCACCTTCCAGTGTGAAAAGGGGGCAAATGCATGAGGACAAGGTTAAGTTTGACCAAGTCAACAACGTTGCCATAGAGGGAGTGGATCACTTGGGAAGACAACTTAGTATGAATGGAGGGAAGATAATTTGGATGAGGAAACCCTAATGTGTGGGGGCCAAGGCAAGAAGGCTTTCATTTTTATAAAGGGAGGACAAGGCAGCCATAGGAGGATATGTTATTGAGTATTAGATTTTGGTATGCATGACTATTTGCTTTCTCCAGTTGTTTAACTGAGATTGTTGTGCTTCTTAGCACAATAAATTCATGTTTAGGAATCCTTCTCCCTTCTTGAGAGGCCTATTTGAGGGATTTTTACTTCATTTCTCCACATTCAGGCTCAAGGCCAAGCCACCTCCTTCAGCTACATCGTTATTCCTGTAGCAAGAAATGTTGTGTTGTAGGGTGTTGCAGTGGAGGGTTCCACAACACCACTTCTAGAGCTTATCTTTCAGAAGATGGAGCTTCTATTCATCTGGGAGGTTAGTGAGGAAGGTTCAGGAGCTGATTTCATATCTTTGGCATCAGGCCAAGCATTTCCCATCACCTACATCACAGTCCCTCTCCTTGACTACGTTATTTCTGAGGGTATTTGTAGTAGGGGTTTGCACCACTATTTTGGAGGGTGAGATCTTCAGTGATTGGATCAGCCATTCACCTGAAAGATCCATTGGATGATATTCAGTCATCATATGCAGCATCTTCAACCATCTTCATCCATTTCTTGAGTTGCAGCTGCTACTCAGTTTGAGACTGCAACTCCGGCATTTTGGCCTTTTTGGCATTTCGAGGGTTTAGAGCTTTTCTCCCCACATTATTTGAGCCATACATTTCCAAATCTATGTATTTACATTCATTCTGTAGCAGTACCTCTTATAAACTACGCAGTCATAGCCCTAGGCATTTTCTGTGTAGCAGTGTATTTCATATTTCTTGTACATGTTCCTTTGAGGGTGGTTTGCCTAAGCTTGAGTGATTATTTCCTCAAGGATTTGTATACAATGCTGCTATAAGATCAATATGATGGCTATATGATTCTTCTCATGTTTTTATGTATTGATTCATCACTGCTACTCCATGATGTTTTCTTACATTGCTGCATCTCCAATTTAGGAATACTATAAGATATTCCTAACATTGTAGATTTTCCCTATTTTGGGATATTACAGTGGTATCAGAGCATGATATTTGGCTCAGCCTGTGAGATCCAACTATCCAAAGGAGCAAGATCGTAATGATGAAGAGAATGAGCTTGATCTCATCACTTTTCAAATCCAAGAAGAACCTCCCCAAGGAGATTAAGCAGATGAAGAGTTGCATTGGAACTCCTAAAGGGTTTCAATAAGAGGAAGAGCCATGCACTTCCTATTCTCAAAGAGGAGAAGACAAGGGACATAAAGGACACTTGGACTCTGAAATTCTAAGTGGATACCTTGTTGAGTACCAAGCTAAATCTAGAGCCTTCAAGGAGACTCTAGATTTACCACAGTTCATTCAGCTGGAAGAATAAAGGAGACTCTACAGCCATGGAATGATGAGAGGCAATAGATTCCTATTGTCCACTTTTGATAGATCACTCACATGTGTAGAAAAGGCTTTGGTGATGAAACTAGAGGCTTTCTTCCTACTACACCCAGTGGTAGAGAGAGAGGCTGTAGAAATTGCAGCGCTGCACCTTGAAGGTGAAGAAAACACTTGGTGGTTCAGCATTTGAGCCATGCAAGAGTGTCTACTCTTGCTGAGTTTTCTCAAAAGTTGATCACGAGATTTGGGGGAGGAAGATCAGAAAAAGAGAGACCCTCACCACCACTTGAGGAAGCATGTACCAATGCTGTCACAACCTTGGAGGAGCAGCCTTCATGTTCAGCATTGAAGGAAGCCAACATAGTTGAGGAAGAAACCCTTGCTTCCACATTTCACCAAGGTATGCTTAAGTTTCCATCTCATATCATTTCAACAAATATTATGGAGGGATCTACATTATTGTATACTGCTGATTTAGAGCAACAGAGTTGCACTGCGCTGTATAAGAGCAGTGATGAAGAAAGGAGGACCCATTCTTTATGGGAGCATTCAAATGGTAGCTTCATTCATGAAGCAATGGAGGAAGGAGAGATAGATGGTAGACATCTTGAAGTGAGAAACCCTTTCTCCTTTCTAGATGACACTTTCTCGATGAGCACTCCCCAGCTCAAAGAGAAACTTCTACCTACAACAAATCCAGAACCTTATTGGTTTTGGAAGGCCATTGATGAAGAGGAGGTCTCATGGAGAGATCCCATTAGAGATGCACTTCAATATGTCATGGGGTGCAAGGTTCATCAACACATGGAGGATGGTAGCCCTCATGGGAGGAGTACCAAGATGGAGGATGGAAGGAGACATCCACAAATGATTGATTGGATGTGGATGGAAAGCAAGAGGCTAGTAAGCCACTTGCAGATTTATGACACTAGGCAGCAGGAGGCTTGGCTGCGCTGGTTACTCTTGAAGGAGTTTGGCCATCACTTGGAATATACGCTTCCTAAGGGTATGGGGATGGAGAAGATGAGCCATGAAGATTGCATCATTGAGAAGAAAAGAATATGGATGCATGGTGTTGATGTGGCATTCATATCATTCATTATGTCTTCATCATATGATTTGTATGATGAGAGCAAGAGGAGGCATCAAACATTTTTGTTGCTTGAGTTGTAATTGAGAGAGTAGGGAAATATTTTCTCTCATATGTTGCATGATGTTGCAAGATTAGGAGATGGCACTATCATGGTGCAAAGGGGCTACTCCTTGGCCTTAGATGATCAGGAAGTACTTCCATCTTGGGAGGAATTCCATATTTGCAACAACATTATTGGAGGAGTCTTTGACAAGGATCATGTCAAAGAAATGAGCTATGAGTTGGCAGAAGCTTATCTACATAGGCCAACAACGTTGTTCCTTTGGAGCATGGACTTATTCATGTATTCATGCATCACTTTACTTTCAGAACATGGTGAGAATGTTTTTTTTGCATCTATTGATTATGTAACATAGTATTTGCATCTTCTTACCATTATAATACAGTGTGTTGCTCCAAAAGAGGGAAAGTTTATTATTGAGCCCCATAAACAAAATTTTTCCAACTATTATGATGGAGACAGCCATCCTTTGTATAACCATGGGAAATTGCTTGATTTTTTCTTGTATGCTCAGTTGACACATTCACCCATTTACTATTCACTAGTAGATGTGGTGATTCATACAACTAGCCATTTGTCAAAACATCACTTTCCATGCTATTTTTTGAAGTTGCAGTGAGAAAGACTGCGTTGTGTCCACTTGAGACAATGTTTGTATCATGCAGCATCATGTAAAACCTTCAGCAAACTTCTCATTTGGATACCCTATGATGATCATGTCCTATTTATCATGGATGAGATGTTTTGGGCCAGCTTGTTCTTCAATGTTGGAGAGGAGATCCTTGGAGGATTGTTCTTCATTTTACCACTTAAGGGCAATACTATTGCATCCCAAGATCAGCACATACTCTACACTTATCATGAGTGGAGAGAAGGATAGCGTGGGGTAGACTACCTTGTCTACCATGATCAGATTTTCAGCCCACCTACTTTGCATGAGCCAAAGGTGGAGGAAGACTTTCAGGAGTTGCCATGTTGGGAAGTAACTCATTTTGTATGGATGATTGCTTGGCGATGGGAGATTCATATGGGAATGGTATATCCCAATTCATATCAGTCCTCATGCCTCAAGAAGGCCCTTCAACTCTATCCTTGCAGTTTCTCGAGGACAAGCAACATTTGGGAGGGGAGGACGGTAATATTCCAAAATTAGCATGCAGCCAATTGGAATATTAAATTTTGATGTTTCCACTTAGGAGATGAATAAATGGGTAAGGAGGCCCATGAGTAGGAATAAAATCCCTCATAGTGTGAAAGGGATCATCAGAGTAGCTAGATTTTTCACCTTCCAGTGTGAAAAGGGGGCAAATGCATGAGGACAAGGTCAAGTTTGACCAAGTCAACAGCGTTGCCATAGAGGGAGTGGATCACTTGGGAAGACAACGTAGTATGAATGGAGGGAAGATCATTTTGTGGAGGAAACCCTAATGTGTGGGGGCCAAGGCAAGAAGGCTTTCATTTGTATAAAGGGAGGACAAGGCATCCATAGGAGGATATGTTATTGAGTATTGGATTTTCGTCTGCATGACTATTTGCTTTCTCCAGTTGTTTAACTGAGATTGCTATGTTGCTTAGCGCAAGGAATTCCTGTTTAGGAATCCTTCTCCCTTCTTGAGAGGCCTCTTGTGGGATTTTTACTTCATTTCTCCACATTCAGGCTCAAGGCCAAGCCACCTCCTTCAGCTACATCGTTATTCCTGTAGCAAGAAATGTTGTGTTGTAGGGTGTTGCAGTGGAGGGTTCCACAACACCACTTCTAGAGCTTATCTTTCAGAAGATGGAGCTTCAATTCATCTGGGAGGTTAGTGAGGAAGGTTCAAGAGCTGATTTCATATCTTTGGCATCAGGCCAAGCATTTCCCATCACCTACAATGTAGTCCCTCTCCTTGACTACGTTATTTCTGAGGGTATTTGTAGTAGGGGTTTGCACCACTATTTTGGAGGGTGAGATCTTCAGTGATTGGATCAGCCATTCACCTGAAAGATCCATTGGATGATATTCATTCATCATATGCAGCATCTTCAACCATCTTCATCCATTTCTTGAGTTGCAGCTGCTACTCAGTTTGAGACTGCAACTCCGGCATTTTGGCCATTTTGTATATTCCAGCCAATCCTTCTAGGATTGACTTCAAATTGTTTTCAGGGGTTTATATCTTTTCTCCCCACATTATTTGAGCCATACATTTCCAAATCTATGTATTGACATTTATTCTGTAGCAATAACTCTTATAAACTATGCAGTCATAGCCTAGGCACTTTCTGTGTAGTAGTGTATTTCATATTTCTTGTACATGTTCCTTTGAGGGTGGTTTGCCTGAGCTTGAGTGATTATTTCCTCAAGGATTTGTATACGATGCTGCTATAAGATCAATATGATGGCTATATGATCCTTCTCATGTTTTTATGTATTGATTCATCACTGATACTCCATTATGTGTTCTTACATTGCTGCATCTCCAATTTAGGAATACTATAAGATATTCCTAACATTGTAGATTTTCCCTATTTTGGGATATTACAACATATCATTGACTATTTTGACTCAACTTCACCTGATGTTCATGTTGAATTTTCTGAACCACCGTGTTTATGATCGATATGATGATGAATTTAATTGTAAAGTAGGTTTTCAATATGATCGTGAGTTTAGTTCTTGTTTTGAACATACTTTAGATATTTTTAATACTTTTCAGAATAAGGGCTATGATAACTTAATTGAATCAACATCTTTGCAATGTGTTTATGATAACTATGAGGAAAATGAATTTATAAATGAAAATGAAATTAAACATATCAATTCTTTCCTTTCATCTCATCCTAGTTATTATAGCTATAACCGATGTAATATACTACAAAATAATAATTATTTAAATTCATATTTTTCTAAACATAAGTCTTATAATGAGGAAAATGCAGTTTCTCCTATTTCTAATGATGACACTTTCAATCAAAATTTTGAATTTTTTGCATCGGATAATGATAATAATGCTTTTCATTTACAATCTCTTCCACAACATGTTACAAAATTGGATCATAGTACTACAAGATTTGATTTGAAACATGTTGACTATTTCAAAGAATTCTCTTTATCTGTTTTAATCATGAATCTGAAGCATGTTGTGGGACTAACTCTATCACCATTTTGGAAAGAATCAAGAAGCTCACCTATGAAATAATTGTTAAAAATTTCATGCTTGAAAATTTTGATCATTTAAATTTTCAAATGGGATATCATGACTTTGTGGAGGAATGGATAAATCAAGTTTTTAAAAGAACATCAATCTCGTGTCACTTTTATATCTACTCTCTTCTAGGAAGCATGTTAGTTGACGAAACTTACTCTTTGCTTCCTATTTTATAGTTTTGGTTAAGAATGAAACCCATTGTTAGGAAGTTTTCCACTGATAAAATGTTTGTTTGGATACACTCGATTTTCGAGTTTTTTTATATATGTTATTGAAACAAATTGTATATAAAACATGTACACAAATAAAAAATTTCATGCTTCCTAGGTTTAGAATGAATAAAGATGAAGGTTTTTTTTCCATCTTGAATAATCTTTATGTGATTATAGTAGAACTATATTAACGATATTTTTAAATACATATTTAAAGGCTTGGTTTGTAAGTCACGTTTGAGGGGTAACAATCTCTAAAGGCTCATATCTTAGTTTCTTAGTAATGTCACCTTCATATTCAACATTCCTCACCTCATATATTTTTCATACTAATTACATATAAATACTAAGTGATCACATTAAGTCATAAGGGCTAGACCTATAACTGTAAGATTGAGATTTCATAAAATTCAATCGAAACTTTGGTGGAACTAGTTAGTCACATCACAACCATACATGAGACCTTCCCTTATCACCATACTACCCTAAGGATAGGAACCGAATTTTTCTTGGGTGCGGCAAGCTGGTATCTTCGTCGGGGCTATATACACTCGCTAGAAGTGGATCAAGGCTAGTGACATTAGATTACAATCTAGTGTGTAACCTTCCCACTCCTTCTATTGAGGTAACGTCCGATGGGGCATGCTGACATCTCCACCAGGGTTATGAACGCTCACTGGTAGTGGAGCAAGGTCAGTGGTATTGGACTAAGTCCAATGCGTACTCCTCCCATCTTGTGAATGCTCTATTTGCTAAATAAATTTAAATAAGTGCCTATAACACGAAGAGAAAACAATAATCCAGAAATTTCCTCATCTTAGGATAGTGGATGATTCCGTCGAGGCTATGGATGCTTGCTGGCAGCAGAGTGACATCCGATTCTGGAAACTCATGTTATGGACCAAAAAGTGAACTAAAATCCTTGACGCCTAACCTGCTTAGTTTCAGTAAACTCAAAAATGGAATTCACCCACTTATATCTTAATTTGCTCCATGGTTTTTGTAATTTCTTAATCCTTAACTGTAAGTAGGTATGACTTGTTTTGGTGTTGGATGTTCTTATGAAGTGATGCATTTATCATTTTTGAGATCACGTGCCTTAAACATGACTACCTTGATAGAATTAATATACGAATGAATGTATTTTATGTATGTAAATAATCATAGAACTTGTTAATCAATATGCACTAGGACCTCACATTTATTCTTGTTTCGTTCTTGTTATCAATCGACTGAGCCTTTAAGATGAAAAAAAAAATTCCTTTTATTACTTTATGTCTCTTTAGTTTCCTTTTTTGACTCCATGCCCAATAAGAAGGCTTATGGTCTACGTTCTTGATCCCCCACAGGGGAGCATCATCCCCAATTGGAGCCAAATGTTGTCACCTAAATGACCCTCCTTAGAACTAGGTCTCCAATGAGGGTGTTACTTTATGTTCCTTTCCATTTAACTCCCTCTAATGCTCCTATGATTCAAATCACTCGCCTTGATATTTATATCAAAATATCAACAATCACCCTATATTGAAATTGTTATTATAATAATCTTGATAACTTATAATCACTAATATAATAAATTAAATATTAAATTTTTATCATAATTTGATATTATTAAAACAATGTATTATAAATTATAACTGTGTTATTTTTGTAATTAAAAAAATTAAAATTAAATAATTTAAATAAAAAATTAATTAAAATACAATCATTAAACTATTTATAAAAATTAAAAATTAAATTAATATTAATCAAAAAATTAAATTAGTAAAATGTAATTAATTAACATAAATTAATAAATAACTTTTTAACATGAATTAAATAAATTATAATAAAATTAAAATAAATTGTTAAATAATTTAAAATTAAATTAAATATTAAAAAATAAACTAGCCTACCTTACCTATCCTCGTACCCCATACCACATACCATTATATTTAATGTTGCTTCAAATTTTAAAGGGACATGAGGGTACACACTTATTAATACTCATTTAAAAAGCATGCATATTAATACTCATTTAAAAAGCATGTATACAAATTCCAAAGAATAAAGAGTTATAATGCTACACTTAAAACCCAACAATCTTCTCACTCCACGCATATGTAATAAAGCCCAATGTTTTAAGGAAAGAAGGTAAAATCATTAACACATACATGTCATATAGAAAATCTAACATTGAGTTTTAATCTGATTTTGTAATCTACTAAAACAAGATACTAAATCATTTTACAATTTGAGGAAACAAAACACGATCACATAATCACATAATGAGTAAGAGAAAGAGACAATCAATCGGAAAACACAAGATGTATATGGGGAAAACACATTTCCTAAAACCTCGCTCTCTGTATTTTGTATAAAGTCAAAACCACGAAACAACACAATTTTGTTCTCTCATAGAGAAACTCCTGCACTCTCTCAACTGTCTCAGTCTGATCTAGGAAAAATCAGTCAATTACTTAACCAATTCTCAGCCTCTGCTCAACTTGCCTTGCTCACGAATTATTGGAGGAATTGTTGCCCTATTAAATAGTAAATTATGTTGAATTGATTGTGCAATGCATCCTTGGCCTTCACATGACTCTATAACTGAATTGTACAATTTTTTAATTATACAACTGATAGTTATCATCCCTTTAAAATAAGTCTCAACTGGGCCGTCCTTAGAACTGACATGCAACAACTATTTATAGTGAATTATCAGTTAATTGATTGATCACTACTTGTGAATTAAATCAGATTTAATTCACTAAATCTCTCACTGGCTCATCTCTCAGTTAGAACTAGTTAAATTGTTTTAACTCAATTTCTTGAGTTAACTAATTAAAACTCACGAATAACTGTAACTGGACCCCCTTAAATCATGGGAGAACTCTACATTCCTCCTCTCTAACTCTTAATTCGAATTTCCTAATCTAACTCAGTCATTCTAACTTAGTTAACTAATATAAGCGGTCATGAGATGAAATTACAATTTCTCTTCGCATTTAATTAAGGGAAAATTTTATCAGAAGCTCCCTTTGGGTGCCATTTCAACACTCCCTATCAACAATAAAGGGATTATATACTACCCCGATCTTGTCTCTATTGAATTCGAATTTGCTTCTTCCTAACACCTTCGTCAAGAATCTGCATCCTACTCCTTCGTGGGAATGTACTCTAATGACATAATATGCCTCTGAACACAATCTCTGAGATGGTGATACCAGATATCAATATGCTTGGACCTATCATGGAATACTAGATTAACCAAGAGTTTTATGCAACTCTAGTTATCACAATGTATCATTGTCGGATCCATCTGTCGACCAAACAAACCAACAAGTATCTTCCTCATCCAGATGGCCTCACATGCTGCCTGAATAGCCGCCATGTACTATGTCTCTGCTGAACTTAGTGCAACTGATCTATGTTTCCTACTTTACCAAGAAAATACTACTCATCCTATGTTTAAGATGCCTCCTGATGTGCTCTTCATGTCGGATGGACTTCCTGCCCAATCTTCATCGATAAAGCCTTGCAGCTTCACTCCATTTGTATGTTTGTACCTAATCCATACTTTGTAGTGCCTATGATATATCTCAACACATGCTTCCATGTCTTCCAAAAGAGCTTGGTAGGATTAACCATAGCTTGGATTAGATGGTTAACTGCGTAGCATATGTCTAGTCGTGTGTTTACCAAATACATGAGTGAACCCACAAGCTACTTGTAAATAGTAGCATCCACTACTTCATCTGAAGTAGCATTCTCTTTCCTCCAATTTCGTGTTAGAGGAGTCTCCATGGGTTTGTTGCCCTCCATGTGGAACTTCATCAGAATATCCTTGACATAATTTCCTTGAGATACAAATAGCTCCCCGTCACTTTTCCATATTTCCAATGGACCAAGGAAATACTGTGAGAGCCCCATGTCCTTCATCTCAAATTCTCTTGCAAGATCCTTTTTGCGAGACTTTATGAGTTGCTCATCACCTGTCAGTATCAGTTCATCGACATAAAGTATGATACTCAAAATCTTACCATCAACCACAATATGATATATGTTCACATCTTCTTCACTCTTGGTGAAGCCCAACCCGGTGAAATAATTGTCGATCTTAGTGTACCAAGCGCAAGGTGCTTGCTTCAGCCCATACAATGTTCTCTTGAGTCTGCACACATGTGACTCCTTGTCTAAGGTCTCAAAACCTTTTGACTGATCAATGTACATTTCTTCCTCAATAACTCCATTGAAAAAGGTTGTCTTTACATCCATATAATGTATTTTCCATCCCATCTGTGCTGAGAGTGCAAGGATGGATCTAATAGATGAGTACCTTGTGACTGGTGAAAAAGTATCATCATAGTCAATTCCCTCCACCTGAGAGAACCCTCTGATCACAAATATAGCCTTTTTCTTCTCCACACTCCCATATGTTGCCTCCTTCACCTTGTAGACCCACCTGGATCCTACAACTGACTTCCCCACTGGTCTTGGGACAACTTCCCATGCACTATTTCTGATAATGGATTCATACTCCTCAACCATGGCATCAACCCATATTGGTTGCTGCACTGCTTCCTCGATAGAGGATGGTTTTATCTCAATAACTTCATTCATAAGAGCCATGCATCTAATGTACCGCTATGGGGACCTTCTTTTCCTATGTTGTGATGTGGTGCTCCCACATTCTCTCTCACATCTAGTAATAATATGTCAGTCTCTCTGGTGCGATTCCTTCCATCTCTGGCAGATGGCTATGCATGAGTGGTTTCTACCACTCTCTGTTCCTCTTCTTGTGGTTTCTCCACATACTGAGGTTCATCCTTTGGATCCAAGAGCTCCTCAACTACATGAAACTCAATCTCTCTCTCAAGGGACAATCACATGGCTTTATCTTCATCAAATTTCACATCTCTTCTGACCATTGTCAGTCTGTGTGCTCACAAGTACACTCGATAGTTTTGAGGTGTATCATTGTACTCCACAAATATCCCCAACTCTGTTGTTGGCTCTAGCTTCTTCCTTGCATCTTTGGTCACATGGAAATAAACAAATGAACCAAAAATTTTAAAATACGACACATCTGGTCTCTTACCTGGAAAAACCTATGTTGGTGTACTCATTGCAAGTATCCTATGAGGAATTTTGTTCTACACAAATACTGCTATATTGCATGCTTCGGCCCATAGATGCAACGGTATGCCCTGATCATGCAACATAGCTCATGTTTCTCCCACAATCATTATATTATTCCTTTCTGCAACCCCATTCTTATGTGGGTTATGAGGTGCAATCAATTCTCTTTGAATTCCTTCTGAGGCACATAAGTTATTCAATTAGTTAGAGATGTATTCTCCACCATTGTTACTCCTCATAGCCTTCATCTTCTTCTGTGTATCTTTCTCGACAAGTGCCTTGAACTCACAAAACTTGGAGAACTTATAATCTTTCTTTTGCATGAAGAAAATCCAACACTTTCTTAAAAAATCATCAAAAAAAATCACACAATACCTGTGCTTTGATGTGGATGTTGTTGAGAACACTCCACACACGTTTGAGTGAACTCTCTCAAGGATCGCCTTGGCTTGGATTTCCTTATTGTGAAAGGTGGCTTTGGTATAATTCCCCAATGTACACCCTTTGCATGTATCTCTCTGCGCAAGTGCACCCTTTGGAAGTCTCATAGAAATTTGTTGCAGGATATTCAAAGTGTTGTGGTGTAGATGGCCCAACCTCTTGTGCCATAACTCATTGATGTCTCAGGTGTCCACCTTCTGTGATTTAGTGCTCAGTGTTGCACAATATTCTACATCTAGTTTGTAGATAGTCTTTACTTGATCCCCAGTAATTTTCACATGTCCCGTGCCTTTGTGACGAAGGAATGCCTTTCTTTCACTGAAGATCACATCATAGCCATGATCTTCCAACGTAGCAACATAAACCAATTTCTTATTTAAACCAAGAACATACATGACATATTTTTATATGAGTGGATTACTCGAAAACCTCTGAAAGGTAACTGTACCTACACTGTTAGCTCTATACCTCTCGTCGTCACCCATCTCGATGTGCATATGGATATCCTTCTCCTCGAAGCTACTGAAAAATTCATTGTTGCCGATAATATGGAATGGAACTCCACTATCCAAGTACCACACAAAACCCATCACCAATGACACCATGCATGCGATGAGATTGCAATCCAACTTGAACTATGAAGCAAGTGCTTCACCTGCTTCTCCTCTTGAGGCCTTCTTGTTGGTATTCTTTTGTGGAAAATTTGTGGCATAGTGTCCATGGTCATGATAGTTGAAACATTTTACCTTTGAAAAGTATCGCTTCTTTCCTGCCTTTCCGGAATTAGATTTGGAATGGGGCGTCTTCCCTTTTTCTTTCTTCACCTTTCTAGCCAAGGCACAATTCTCCTCATTATCAGTCTTTGATGAGGATCCATCTCTGGTGCTCCGCCAAATTTCTTCTTGTGCGAGATTGACCCATAGTCACTCCCAATTTGGTAGCTTCTACCTCCCATTTACAGAGTCCTAGTAGCTATGCCAGCTCTTGGGAAGGCCTAGAAGAGCTAGGCCCACCAAATCATCCGAGGAAACAATTATCCCAACACTTCCAAGATATTCTCAACACCGAGTGAACTTTGTCAGGTATTTTTTGGATCTTTTCACCCTTCTCCATTTTTATATTCTCGAGCTTGTCTTTCAACGCTAGCTTCCTGTGGTCACTGCTACTCTGATACAGATCTGTCAAGGCCTTCAACATCACATATGGAGTATCCTTCCCATGGAGACTCAAGACAATATGATCTTGAACTCCCTCTAACAAAATCCTTCTTTCCTTTGCTACATTATTCTTCCATGCATCAAGAAGTTGAGCATATGCTACTATGGGCTAAGGGATATCAGTATCTATGAAAGCCTTCAGTCCATTTTCCTCGAGCACTGCCTCCATATTGTCCTTCCATTATATGTAATTCAAATTTCCCTCGAGTGCATATTCAAGTTTCAAGCCATTGGAAGACATCTTAATCTGTTGTTGGATCCTAAAGAATAAATCTACAAATTCGAACTTGATCAAAACAAACTCTGTGCTTCTCTTCTTATTGTGATTCCTGGCGCTATGATACCATGTAGAAAATATAACAATGAGATTCAATATGATATTATAATGTACTAAAACAACATATTGAATCCTTCTACAATTTTCGGAAACAAAACACGATCGCACAATCACATAACAAGTTAGAGAAAGAGAAAATCAATTGTACAACACAAGATGTATTTGGGGAAAGCACACTACCTAAAACCCTGCTATCTATATATTATATAAATTCAAGACCCTGAAACAATACAATGCTTTTCTCTCTAAGAGAAACTCCTGCACTCTGCCAAATATATCACTCTGATCTAGGAAAAATCAGCCAATTACTTAACAAATTCTCAACCTCTTCTCAACCTGCCTTGCTCATGCATTCTTGGAGGAATTGTCACCATATTAAATAGTAAATTCCCTTGAATTTATTGTGCAATGCATCCTTGGCCTCCATATGACTCTATAATTGACCTGTACAATTTTATAATTATACAACTGATAGTTATCATCCCTTTAACCTCAGTCTCAACTAGGCCTTCCTTAGAACTGACATGCAACAACTATTTATAGTGAATTATCAGTCAACTGATTGATCACTACTTGTGAATTAAACTAGATTTATTTCACGGGACCTCTTACTAGCTCATCACTTAGTTAGAACTAGTTAAATTGATTTTAACTGAGATTTTTGAGTTACCTAATTACAACTCAAAAATAAGTGTAACTGGACCCCCTTAAATCATGGGATAAATCTACATGCCTCCTCTCTGACCCTCAACTCAAATTTTCTTAGCTAACTCAATCATTTTGACTTAGTTAAGTAATACAAACTCTAATGCCTCCTCTCTGACCCTCAACTTGAATTTTCTAAGATAACTCAATCATTTTGAATTAGTTAACTAATACAAGATGTCATGAGATGAAATTACAATTTCTCCTCCAATTTAATTAAGGGAACATTAAATCATAAGCCCCATTCTCGTACCATTTGGGTCCAGTATCAAGGTTAAACATTGAGTATTTTCCAACCAGATGACTGATTGTATGATCAATCTCTCTCTGATAATGAAGATCTTATCGAGTTGCATCTTCTCTCCCTCTAATACCCCTGAAAACAAATGAATTGGTTTCAATTTTCAATAAAGTTTAATATATATGAACTATATATATATATATAATATATTATTTAAATTTTATTTTTTTTATAGTTAATATATGAAATTGAAATTTTATTATATATCACATTATTAAAATTCAAAAATATATATATTTAAAATTGTATTATTTTGATTATGTTTTTAATTAAATTTTAAATTTATATTAGAAACGAAATAAACATTTAAAATTGAAATTATAATTTAAACTTAAAACTATATCTTTCAAGTTTTATTTTAAATTAAAACAGAACTAATGGTGAATGGAAAATATGCAGGAATGAGTTTAACGTGAAAGAGAATTGAAAGGGGCATTATTCAAAATTTATGTTGAAATGGAAATGTAGAATTTATTATATATTATTTCGAATTTTATTTCAAACTCAGAATTTTATGGGTGATTATGCGTTATCATATATATATTTTTAGTAATTTTTATTTTTATTTATTTTTGCTTATTTTATCATGAACAATTTAATAATTAGTTGATTGAAGATTTGAATGGGATATTAATGGGAGAAATAAATATATATTTCATTTAGTTATAATAATAATTATTTATGTAATTTTAATGGAAGTTATAGAAACTAAATGAAATGAACTTCCACGCATCTAAAAGAAGAAGCTTTTTGATGGGTTAGAAGATGATAACTATGAAGACGAAGACTTTAACTATTACAACCATCTTGTACATGTTGCAAATGGTTTCCTTCACCATTACATTGAGGTTTTATTAATAATATTATAATTCATTTCTTTAATTTCTTCCATTGTGTTTTGTTTACATTCATTTTTATACACTAGTTCATTATTCTAGAATACATTAAATTATTTTAAATTTTAGAATACGAGATTTTAAAATTATAATTTGAATTTATGAGTTACACGTTTATTCCGTGAATACATGATATCTATGGTTACATACATCATAAATTCAAATGTAGTAAAAACTAGTTCTTTAAATTTTATTTCCTTTTTACGTTATTCTTGATTTCACTATTTTCCCTCACTTGAAAATGTGAAATTACTAGCCATTACTTGACTTGTTCATATTGCCTAATATTTCACATAGTACATTTAATTTAATGTTTCTCTAATATTTATTATTAGAAATTATTAAATTAAATTATTCTAATTGTTATGCAGTTTAAATAATAATAATACTTGATGTTATGTTATTTAAACCACAAAGTCAGTTAGATGTATTTAACACCAATGTGCTTAAATTCCTTTATTTTATTTATTTTTATTTTTATCTTCTCACTAACATTTGTGAATTACGATATATATTAATTTACCTCATTTGTCATTAAGAAGTTTCTATTTAACAAGTTTTCTTGAGTTATGCACCTACCATCTTTTTTTCCCAAAAAATATTATTTTTTCAAAGTGGTCAGAATGCTTTCGAACTAGGACAATATCGAGGTGCTCGTCTCCCTGATTCCAAAAATGCGAATAGATCTCCAATCCAAGCTCATATGGAGAAGTTAGAGTGAGTCAAATTTTTGGTCAAAGTTAGACTTGGGCCACATTTAAGGGTCCTACAAATTGACCGACACCGGGACATGGAACCTAGCTCCCGAGAGCAGGAAAATTTTTTGCCTCTTTAATTCGCCCAATATCCCTTATTTTCAGCAAAACTTAAAAATTCCAATTTGTTTTAAAAAATGAGAAAATTATTAAAGAATAGGGGTGTTGGGTTGCCACCCACTCCATCCCCACCAAGCGGTTTGGTTGTATTTTAAATAATTATAAAAAAAAAAAAACCAAAGTAGGTTGGCAAGCCACCAACCCCGCCAACCATTCCACTCCATATATATATAAAACAAGATTGAGTTGGGGGTTGGGTCGGGGCCTGGTTAACCGAGGACCCCACCACAAAACCAAGACACACGGCACAAGGCCGGTGGGTTTTGAACCCATGGCCGGCGGGACTGCTGACCCCGCCCAATGTGGCAACCTTATATGGCAAGCCGCCAAAAATCTAGTTGTCATACAACAAAAGACTAAAATGGGAGGGGCGGGATTTGATCATACGACCTCTCCTCGACCAATTCCGAATTTAACCATTGCACCAATGGAGGTTCTTTGTTAACTTTGTCATGTAAATTACATAAGGCCCTCATTTCTGCAGTGCGCCCAAGCAGAGGCAGCGTGGAAAACGAGTTTTAATATCTTTTATTGCTTGAGCGCGAAACCATGAGTGACCAAAGGGGCAGAATCTTGCCCAAAAATAATGAGGGGCATCAGAAAGATTCCTTGAGGCCCAGAATTTTCCAGAGTCAAAATTTGACAAATTTTATGTCGATTTTACACCTCTCAGCGACGTGAACTCAATGGGGATGTCCATTTCAACAACAAAGCTTCCCATTTGTCAGCCATTTTCCAAATTAGAGTGACGGTGTAAGATTCCCAAGTGTGGACAGTTGATTTTATGCCTCTCGACGCCACGAATTCGATGGTGCATCCAGATTCAGCAGCTGAGCATCCACTTCTTCAGCCAACTTCAGTGGTTGAGGTATATCCAGTATTGACATCATGTGCTTATTTTATCTTTTGATGTGAGATGTAATATGTTTTTCAGATCCTTGCTTAATGTATGTTGCGGTATCTATGTCTCTACTTCATGTGAGATGTATTCGCCATGGATTGTTATGTTTGATTGAGATCCCTATGTAACCTTGATGAAGGGGTCCTCATCGTCACCTTGTGTGAGATTATGTCATGTTGATAGGAGTCCTATTGTAAGTGAGAGTTCATGTAGCGGAACATCTCGCGGAGAGACAAGCCACTCATGTTGAGGGCATATATCCTTGTATGACAGATAACATAGTCCATGTACATCATCAACATTTCCAACACTATATGAAGCGACCTACCCCATCTTGACACTGGGGTTGGAGATGTAGCCCACATTGGGTGAACTCCGTTATCAACATCTCATGTTCTTATGTTGTTGATTGTTCTCTTGTTCCCTCTTATTTACAACATGCATATATGTTCATTTATGCTATTTTAATTGCAATTCTAACCACATCATAGAAGTAAAAAGTCTTGGATGAATCCGACACTAAAGGAAATCGGATCAAGATGGTATCAGAGTGGTCTTCTCGTTGATGTGAATTGCGAGGGTGAACAACGATTAAACGTGCATCAATGGAGGATGACAAAGAAATATACGAGGCCATGCTCAAGATTTCAAAATTGGTGGAAATAATGTATGATGCTTATGAGAAGAGAATAGAGGAAGAAGAGAAAGAAATATCAGAGAATTATGCCTCATCCACATCTTCCAGTGCATATGCACATTTTTCATCGCTTTCATCGTCTTCTCATCATTCGAATGAAGAGATCAACCAAAGTATTCAAGAAGAGAATGTTGAATTAAGGAGGCTACTACGAGAAGAGAAAGGGGATATGCAAAGATTGCAACTTCATTTACGAGTAGCAGAAGAGGTCTTGGAGAAGTTGAAGCGCAATGAAGGCTTAAAGAAGCCCTCATCACCTGTCTCTGAATCAACGGTTGAGGTAAACAATGTTGATTTCTCTTCAGTTTCATCTTCACATGCTATTATTTCTATTGGAAACGTGGAGATACCCATTATAGGAACTGGCATGAGAATCCTTGCCAAATTGGGGTACAAAGCAGGAGGACTTGGTGTTAATGGCCAAGGCATAACTCAACCATTTGAGATTGTGCAGAGACCTCGATTCACAGGTTTGGGATACACTAAAGGACAATGCTCAAAGGTGTCTGAAGCTTCCAAGATATGGTTGAAACCATTGAGGAAAGAGAATGCTGGGAATACATCACCATCATCCAATGGCAATTCACATTGCAGAGAAAGAGCTGAGGCAAGATCTTATCACCATGATTGCACTAGAGACCAACAAGAAAGGTATCACAAGTCTCGATATTCTAATGTTCATTTTGATTACAAGCATGTTTCTAATAATGAACATAAATCACGACATTGAAAAACATGTAGTTTTTGTGGTTTACATAACCATGTGTTTGCTGAGTATTAGAAGAGAATGGCAACACGAAAGAGGATGAGGTGTGAAAGGCCTTCTCCACCACAAGAAAAGAAGAAGGTAAAGCAGGTCTGGAGGAAGAAGACTCATTGCAGTAATTGCGACAGAAGTGGCCATCAAAGAGCCATGTGTTGGTGGCTCCATCTATAGCAGCGTCTCAACGACAAAGTGTCTATACATGAACTAGTTGAAACAATTGTTCGACAAGAAAATACGCCAGAGAGGGATGACCCATTCACTTTTATAAGTGAGAGATGGTTTTTCTAGTCATGGTAGTGTGTCATGGCCTTACTTTGTAAATAATGTATTTCAATTTAAAATGTAAAAGTGATGATGTGTTTTCCATCACTTGTGAAGCAACAATGATGTTTTGGCCTTGTATTGATAGTTGGGGTATTGATTCCATTTTGCTGTAAACTTGACCACATAGTATGAGTTATAAACTCGTGGCAAGTATGGGATGCTTGGGTCATAGTTTGTCATGTAATTAAGCATTTAATTTGTAAGAATAATGTACTACAGGTTTGCAGAGGATGAGGTGTCGGCTCATTTTTTATGGCTCCAAAGAACAACGGTGAATGAAGGGTGACATTTCAGGACACTAATGGTGCAGACAAGGTACAAAGCAGTTGCAGTTTATGCTCATGATTTTTGTGGACCAAAAGCTCCTTGGTGGGGAGGATTGATCTAGGTGGCTCCAGATACCCTAAGGAGACCAAGAGGGCTTAGAAATGGTCAAAATTCAAAGAGGTCAAAATGCTTTCGAACTAGGACAATATCGAAGTGCTCGTCGCCATGATTCCAATGGTGCAAATAGATCTCCAATTTGAGCTCATATGGAGAAGTTAGAGCGAGTCAAAGTTTTGGTCAAAGTTATACTTGGGCCAGGTTTAAGGGTCCTACAAATTGACCGACACCAGGACGTGGAACCTAGCTCCCGAGAGTAGGCAATATTTTTTCCTTTTAAATTTGCCCAATATCCCTTATTTTCAACAAAACTAAAAAATGCCAATTTGTTTTTAAAAACAAGAAAACTATTAAAAAATAGGGATGGCGAGTCACCACCCTCGCCACCCCCACCAGTCAGTTTGGTTGTATTTTAAATAATTATAAAAAGAAACCAAAATAGGTTGGCGGGCCACCAACCCCGCCAACCATTCCACTTTGTATATATAAAAAACAAGATTGAGTTAGGGATTGGGTCAGGGCTTGGTTGACTGAGGACCCCACCCACAAAACCAAGACACATGGCAAAAGGTCGGTGGGGTTTGAACCCACAACCGACGAGACCGCCGACCCCACCCAATGCAGCGCCCTTATATGGCAAGCCGCCAACAAATCCAACGGTCATACAAAAAATGACTAAAATGGGAGGGGCGGAATTTGATCCCCCAACCTCTCCTCAACCAATTCCAAACTTAACCATTGCACCAATGGAGATGCTTTATTAACTCCATCACGCAAATTACATGAGACCCTCATTTCTGCAGTATGCCCAAGTAGAGGCAGTGCGGAAAATGAGTTTTATTATTTTTTATTGCTGGAGCGCGGAACCATGAGTGACCAGAGGGGCAGAACCTTGCCCATAGAATAATGAGGAGCATTAGAAATATTCCTTGAGGCCCCGAACCTGCCAGAGTCAGAATTTGACAAATTTTATGTTGATTTTACACATCTCAGCGACAGAAACTCAATGGCGATGTTCATTTCAGCAACAGAGCTTCCCATTTGTCGACCATTTTCTAGATTGGAGTGACGATGTCAGATTCCCAAGTGTGGACAGTCGATTTTGTGCCTCTCGACGCCACAAATTTGATGGTGCAGCCAGATTCAATAGCTGATCATCCACTTCTTCAACCAACTTTAGGGGTTGAGGTATATTCAGTATTGACATCATGTGCTTCTTTTATAATTTGATGTGAGTTGTAATATGTTGTTCAGATCTGCTTAATGTATGTTGTGGGATCTATGTCTCTACTTCATGTGAGATGTATTCACCATGGATTTTTATGTTTGATTGAGATTCCTATGTGACCTTTATTAAGGGGTCCTCATCGTCACCTTGTGTGAGATTATGTCATGTTGATACGAGGCCTATTGTGAGTGAGAGCTCTTGTAGCGAAACATCTCGTGGAGAGACAAGCCACTCATGTTGAGAGCATATATCCTTATATGACAGAAAACATAGTCCATGTACATCATCACCATTTCCAGCACTATATGAAGTGGCCTACCCCATCTTGACACCGGGCCAGGAGAGGTAGCCCACATTGGGTGAACTCCATTATCAACGTCTCGTGTTCTTATGTTGCTAATTATTGTTGTGTTCCCTCTTATTTACAACATGCATATATGTTCATTTATGATCTTTTAATTTCAATTCTAACCACATCACATAAGTAAAAGGTCTTGGATGAATCCCCGGATGCGGGTGCCAATGTGGTTAAGGAGCGTGAGAGGACAGGAGCAGTCGGACGAGAGGCCACATGCCATCCCTCACGGCAGCATTGACTCCACTTGTCCGACAGAGCTCGCAGCGCCAAGGTTCATCTGTCCGCAATTATTTCTCTCCCGCTTGAGTTTAATGGAGCTTGATATGAAGGCGATTTTCATTATCGTTGAGGCGGTTCGAGGCAGCCTCGACTGCAGTTCCCACATCTCGCAAAAGATTTGCAAGCCTGGTTATTCAATGCGGCGTTTGGAAAGTTGCAGGTTGAGTTTTTTAAATGCCATGGAGCCGCTAGTCCCCCAGCCGGTGAATTCGCAATGCAACTCTGTTCTGGACAGAGCCAGAGAGCACACCACCACTGGTAAGCGCAGCCGTCTAACCTGTTGTCTGCAGCCCGATGACAGCATACACATTTCTGTAGCTGGCCCTTGTTTGTCCGCGACAGTGGTTCTGGGCATTCCTCCTGCTACGTGCTCACAGGTGCTTCAGAGCTCACAGGTGCTTCAGAGCTCCAGAGCTGTAAATATGCCTAGGCTGAGGCAAAGGATGAGGTGCAGGAGGGGGTCTTCTCGCTCTGCCAGAAGGCATTCTCCTTCTCTTTCTTCTTCCCCGACTGACACCTCCGCTCATTCTCACAGCCTCCCTCGCCTCCTCCGTGGGCGCTTGCTCCGTTCAGGACGAAGGTTAGACTCCCCATCTGGGGATGCGCTGCCTGCTCAGTCGCACACGGCCCTCTTCTCGTTTGACTGTGTTCTTAACAAACCTCGCGTTACTATGGCTATCTCCGTGGTCTTCTTGGAGGAGCCTATTCCGGAGAACCCGCCTGAGGAACTTGCTCCAGGCGACGGCACACAAATGAACACGATGCAGCAGAGCGCGAGTGGTCTGCCTGAGGTTTCCAGGGCGTCTCTGCAGGAGGAAACTGTTCGTGTTCAGGCCTCTGTCGCTGAAGCTCCTACTGCTGCCCACCACAATGATGAATTCTCCCGCGCTCACAGCAATCCAGAAGACTTCGGCTGCAGGATTGAGGAGGTTCCTCCGGATGAGTAACCCGTCCCTCCTTTCTGGTTTCTTTTGTGTTTTCTCGGCCCTCTCTGAGGGCATGTTTTTCTATGCCAATGCTTATCTCAATTCTGGTCCAATTTTTGCAAAAGACCAGTTTCTGTCCTCACAGTGGTCTCGTCTTGTAATGGTCCAGTGTTATAGCTATGCTTATAGTTTCAAGTTTATGTCTTTCCAGCTCGATCCCCTGCGTGGGATTTTTTCTGTCCTGGGTTATTCAAGATGGCGCCCCTTTCATGGCTGCCAAAATCAAGTCACTGTCAGCTTAAATTGCCTCTATGAAGGCACAGATATGGCCAAGGCCAGTTGTACAATATTTTTTCACTGTTAATAGATTACTTTAACTTAGCAAAAAAAAAAAAAAGGTCTTGGATGAATCCAACAATGAAGGAACTCGTATCACCAAATGTGAGAAGCGCAACCCATACAGAAACCAACTTTGTCTCCTTTTGCATACTGGGAACCTGAAATGGAAATAGTCTCATGGCCCAGAAACTTGAATCCGACTATGCCCAGAATGAAATGAGGGTATAAATATAAACAAAACCACATCTATACCAAAACCTTGAAAATTCAGGGTCAATACCATAGATTTCCAAAGGAGAAGCAAAGTTAGTGTGCCAAGGACAGAAACATAAAGACCGGGAGCTACCCAAAGGCCTTACCCAACAAATTCCAATACATGCCAACAAAATTCCAAAGAAAACAAACACTGGAATACAAAAAATGAAAGATCCTTAAAACAATTCTAAAACGACAATATACAGTTCTTGGTAATGCTCCTTCCAAACCATCCACTTTAATGCATATCCCCTGTGCCTCGTGCATGTGGAGGGTGGTGAGGGATCTCCTCAGGATCCTCATAACATACATCAATCGTTGGCGGGACCAAAACACTCCAACTCGCACCCCGATCGGAGATAAAATACATGGAGAATTGAAAGCACTAATGGAATCATTTCAAATCACTAATTTACAGGTCTTACAACTTCAACAAATTAGGTGGCTCTCTAGAGGTAAGGTCATGTAAATACTTGTTAAACTCATGCCTACTTTGTTAAAGGAATGAGAGTTAGAGGAGAAAAAAAAATGCAATAGTTGGAAACAATACTTCAAGTGCAATTTTGAATCCATCTACTTGCAGATGTTTTCATTGCATTAAATAAGTTGAACCAAAATTTCCAAGAGGATCATGTTGATATTACATCTATTATCACTATATTAGATGTTTCTATTAGCATGCGTCACAAACAATTTTTGGGAAACATTTTTGAGGAAGGTGCAATACATATTTGCTCCTTTTTAGTTAAAACACAAGGAGGAACCCTTGAATTTGAAAATATCATAGGTATGTTACATTTACATCCATTGAGGCCCCAAAATTTTTCCAAAGATGCAAAGATCAAGTACACTAAATGATAGTATTTTTTTGGGAATTTTTTTTATTGTAAAGGTGATTGAATCTTTATATATGAGATTCACGAATTTAATTGTATTTAATGCTGCTAAGTTTTCCATCCCTCAACATTTTTTTTCATAAAGGAAAAATTCGTAATCTTTCATTAGATAAGAAAAATTACATATTACATTTTACTGAGTATACTATCATGTGTGTTCAAAGTATATTGCTGAATTTATACACTAGTTAGTGGTACATGTAAGAGGCTATAGTCCTTGAGTATCTGTCCAAGTAGAGATAGAGTAAGTTCAGTACATAACTTACTAATCCATACCAGCGCCAAAATAGAATAAAAAAGGAAAATATATAGAGTATGAACAAAAATATAAACAGCGTCCGGCTTGTTATCACTCAGGTTTTCCTAGAAGTTGTGTAAGAGGAAAGTATACCCGAGGTAACCACAAACCAACCTTCAGATGCAGAATCTAGCCAATCTGCATCTAGAGAGGGCTCTCTCTTTATAATTTATCTTTGTTCTTAGAAGGTTTTAGGCTAGTTATAGATCCAAGAGTTTGTTTTGAAAAATGGTGGAATCCACAAACTAAGGGCAAGGTTGAAAATTTTCAGTCCATTGGGCTATGGAGTCAAAGGATGGCTTTACTGGATTTCTATTCTACACACAAGATGGCTTTACAGGGCAAGGTAGCTAGACAGAGAAAAATCCTTAAAATTTAAAGTGGATGGGATGATTTTGAAGGGATGAAAGGCAGCTAAGAATCTTTCACCATGTTCAAAAGAAAGAAATGAGATGACTACAAACAAAGAGCAATAAAGAATTCTTTATTATAGTAATCAACAATGTTTAAATTAGCAAAGCAAGAGCATTTAAGAATTCATGCTTATAACCAATTTAGAGGAAAACATTAAGAACAATCACATCTGAAATCAGAGTACAATTAAGTAAATTTTGATTCAATCCTTTATGTAAATTATTCATAAATGGACATAATGATATTATAAACTGATATAAAACTTAAGACAAAGGGTAGAAAGACTTATTGAACTGCAGTCCAACACATGAATCCTGCAAAAAGTCCTGAGCTTCAAATCGTCATCCAGTAAGCCACGAATAAATTTCTCCAAAATGCTTTTATTCCGAAAATCTCAATGTTACAACAAAGTAATAGAATCCACCCCAAATTCTTCCAAGAGTGGAGTATTTATACAAATTCTAAACTAAAATATCTTGAAAAAAATATCAAAATTGGTTCACAAATCTCTCCAACTATTTTACATAAATAGAACTTAATTAAAGGACACTCAAACTAATGAATCTATTTGGCACTATTTTGTATGGATAGGTGATGACAAAGAGGAGAATTCGAATTTGATCCAACTCTTAGTTGATGATGAAGCATCCAAGTCACTAACTGCTTCCTTTCTTTGTGCAATTCTGCTCCAACAATTCTGCAAATTTGGGGTCCAATGATACCTTTATATTTCTCAATCCGTAATAGATATGTAAAAATTGAAAGAGTTTATTGTATATAAATATTTTGGTGAGATAAACCTCTTTAATTTTTCTAAAATTCCTCTCCAGCTGTGCACAATAGGCTCTGCAACAAGATGTGTAAAACAAAGTTTTACAGAGTTTGAAAAATAGCCTCTAAATATATGCATGTATCTCTCAGTATGAAATCAATGTCCACAAAATGAGATAGGTTTTTGTATATGGGTCTCTTAGGAACAAAAACCTCCTTCAGTTTTGTAAGATGTATTTCTTATTGGCCAAAATATTCTCTGCAAAATGATGACTTAACATGAATTTTCTGCAAACAGTGCTTTCCAACATTGTTTAATATTTCCAAAACCATAATGGCTGTTAGAAAAGTGAGAGAGTTTTTGTAGATGGCCCTCTTAAGAACATAAACCTCCTTCATTTTTGTAAAATTCATCTTGGATTGATCAGAATAGTTTCTGCAAAACTATGACTAAAATATGCAATTTCTGCAAAAATGTTCCTTCTTGTTATGTTTTTTCATCTTTTTACTTTCTTGCTCTTTTGACTGTTTTACTTTCAATTTAGACAAACCTCACTATTGGTGAAAGTATTCTCATCTCTTTTTACCATTTTACTGCCTTCTGTATTTACTTTTACTGTTTACCTTTGACTACTCTGTAACTTCATTTTAACTTTCACTGACTTTTACCTGATACACTTTAACCACTGATACTCTTTAGCTGTTATGCTTTCTAACCTCTGTTTGAATAGATTTGATAACAATCTTGGAGTAAAAAAAATCTTATGACTAGTATTAAGACTGTTTATCCAAGGATGTGATCTTTTGATCACCTTTTCAGGGGACAACCGAGTAGATTTTTCAAGCAATTCCCCAATGGACAAGGGAGTTAGCTCTTGATCAGGTTCAAAATGTAGCATTGCATTGATGACCTGAGGAGTGATAGGGAACAGAACACTCTGGTCAGGGGACATTACTGCTCTTTGAGTGGGATCATAGTTAGAATGGCAATAGTGGATAATTTCTGGGAAAGTAATGACTGAGGGGATGAGATATCTCGGGAGATTGGATTCCCACAACCCAATGACATCTTGCCCCTTCGAATAATCATCTCTGCAGCGACAATAACTCAGAAGAGGGCTTTCATCAAAATGCAAGTCTTTAATCTGAAAATCTTTATCCACTAAGGGCAAATATTCTAACTCTCTATGGGGGGCATTCAATGGAGTTACATTCAAAGCTGCTGGAGCTTCCATTTTGGTTCTTGTGGGTTCAAAATGGGAGTTTCTGGGTTTTCTTTACAAGCCGGGACGTGATTTCAGTTTAAATGAGAGAAATTGGCACAATTGCAGGTTCAGGGGAATAATTTACAGTCGTAAAAACTCAGGGAATTATCTTAGGAATATGATTTAAACACTGATTCAACGAAAAACAAAGAAAACAGAGTTTTATTTGCAGTTCGGGGTGAAATAGGATAAATACCTGTTCTTGGAGGCAAACTGACTTTTAACAGGTATCGGGCGGTAGCAGGAGGATGCTTGAATACAGGTCTGGCGGAATTTTGGAGCGAAATCGAATTGAACAGTGGATTTCAGTGGAATTTTGAAATTCTTAGCGGAAAGCGCAGTCGCGTTCAAATGGTGAAAATGACATAGAAACACGCGAATTTGTTTTATTTCCAAAGTCAAAAGAGAGGTTTTTAGTTTTTCGAGGAGTGACGTCACTTTGGTACGGGCTGACGTGGGGCAGGGGGGCCGGGCGGTAAGCGGTTAGTTCCCGCACCGCTTATGAGCAAAGGCGGTATTAACCGCGAGGGCAGCGATTCCACAAAGTTATTGACACGTGGACGGGTGACTAGTCAAATACCACCAATCCCCCGCTCGTTAAAATGCTGACAAGGGATGGGTAGCGGGATTGATAGGAAGCGTTGATCTTTGGAAGAGTGATCGGACGGTTGCAATGACGGGGAATAAGCGGAGGATTAAGGTGTGGGCCCGTCGGGGTTTTAAACATGATTTAACATTATAAAACATCCCGGAGAGCTTTTAATTGGCGGAGAAGGGTGGTTATTAACTAATTCTGATAATTAGTTAATCCCTCAGTGATAAAGGAAATAGGGGTCGCGGTGGGGTTAAAACGTCGGATGATATGCCAGGTGGATGAGCCACGTTGGCGCGGGTTTTTCCAAAGTTTAGTTTTGAAAAAATTCAGGTTTATTTATATTTTCGGGTTTAAACATATATATCGTATGTTTAAAGTTTATTTTTCATATATATGTTTTTATTTTATTATATGGTAATTTAACAAATGTAATTAACTTACCATAGGGGTGGGTTTATGGTATAATGATAAATTTAACCAAAGGGCGTATAGTGGGTTTTTATGTTAATGCACGGGGAAATAATTACTTTGGTTAAACTTTATAATAGAGGGGTTTTTGGGGTATTTATAAAAAAGGAGTTATATACTTAAGATAGGGCATTTCACTAGGGATTTAGTAAATAGAGTTAAACATTAATATGACAAAGGGACAAGGGAACTCAAAACACTTTGCACATCTAAGAAAGTGATAATTTTTGAAGTAAATTGCAATATCTCATCTTCAACACTTAAACTTAGGATAGTAAGTTATTTTGAGGGATTTTTATGGAATTTTGCATAATTTTCCTAAGCAAGATAAGATTTTACTTAGGACAAAGTTAAAGATGAATAATTATAATGATGAATTATCTCAAGAACTTAGGTCTTTTTTATCATTAGGCCGAGGGTCCGGTCCCTCCAAAAGTCAAGGAAATGCCTTGAGCCCTTTTGATCTCCAAGTACCCTAGTACTTTGGGGGAAATTAGTAAAACTTTAAGGGAAAAGTGATGAGGGAAGTTAATGATTTTGACTTTGCTTGCTGTGATTTTCCAGTGTATTTCCTGCTTCAGTATTTGTGATGAAAGTAAAGGATCAAAAACATGTAGCAGCATCATTCATCAGATAAAACTTTGTAACACCATCTACCTACCCTATCTACTACTACCATTTTCTCTTTTTTATTAGGGTGCATTTAGACTTGCAAACCCTTTTCAATCTTCTTTTCTTTTACAAGGCAAATCTATCTAATTCTACACTTATTGCATCCAAGGGCTCAGATTAAACTGTTGAGCACCTTTTATTAACTCTACCTATCTACTTATCTGCCAAGATTAAACTGTTTGGTCAGATATTTATTCTATATTCTACAACATGAAATTGAAAAATGAATGAGTCAAGTTTGTGAGGTTGAATTCTGCAATTAAAAAGTTACACAATCTTTCACACAATTGCTTATTGATAAATTTGAAATATGAAAAATTTATTTGTATTATTAATTACTTTGTTTGGGGTTCATTTCTTTCACTTTTTTGACCATTTTATTTTTCTTACCCTTTGATTTTTCTTTTAGGGTATACCCTCTTTACATTTTTAAAATTTTTTGATTTTTTTGGTTTTTCAAGAATATGGAACACCTTTGCTCAAGAAAAAGGTTTGAACATATTCCATAGTTCAATCAAGACAATCATGAAAAATGACACCTATTTGTATAGGAGTCTAACACGGCTGTGTATATTTACAGATGGCATGTGAAGATATGAAGAATCCCCAAAAAATAACCATATACCCAAAATTTGTAATAAAAAATCAGCAGCCTGTTCTGCCTGAAAGTCCTCGATGAAAGGCCTGTGGTAGAATCTGTTCACCTGTGAGCCGACCAGTTCAGTGATATGCCAAGTGCCCCAAATAAACTGCGTGGCTTCTTTGGAAATTGTGTCTGCCATTTTGTTTCGATGCCTGTAAATATGAGAGATAGAGATGGAGTCAAATTGTGATTTGAGCTGAAGAAATTCCCGCAGTAATGCAATGAGTGTGTGAGTGTGACACTGTGCATGAGAGTTGAACCAGTTAATCACAATGAGGGAGTCGCCAAAAATCTGTAGGTGATTGCAATTTTGTTCACGGGCAAAGATCAGAAGGAGTCTTAGGCATTGCAGTTCAACAAAATTGTTGGTTCCCGGGCCCAGGCCCATTCTAAGTTGATAGTGGTGCAGATCATTAATGTAGATAATTCCCCCCCCCCCTCCCCTCTCGCATCCATTTTGTGTGGTCGCGCCATCAAAAAAGGCCCACGGCCTGTTATGATCAATAGTTTCAAGGATGTCAAGTTTCTCTGTTTTTTGCCTATCATCTTCGGGAATCAAGGAGTATGTGACCAAGACACTCGACAGATACAATCCTCATTTACTGGCAGATTGTTGAAGATATAATTGTTCTGATTGATCCAGATCTTCCAAGTGAAAACCATAGGCAGATTTCACAACTTTTTTGTGTTGACCGTCGTCTGCCACCAATGTGACCAAGCATGGATGATATAATTACCCCTCCAAATATGATGACCATACATGCTCTGTGTAACCTGAAGCCATATGTGTTGTATAATGGGGCAGTCCAGAAATATATGAGTGATCTCTTCCGCATGGTTGTGACAAAAGCAGCATCTAGAGGGACCTATTAAACCCCGCTTGTGTAGATAATCCATAGTGGGGATACAGTTCTGTAGAATGCACTAGAAAAGTAGTCTATATTTATGTGGTGCCTTGAGTTTCCAAATATATGTCCACCACCCGAGATTTTTGTGTGGTTATTTATTTAGATAGAGAGTTAAATATCCAAGTTTGGGAGTGTAATATCCCTTTGGAGAGATAGCCCATATCAATTGGTCCTCCTGTTGAGTCAGACGAATATGCGATGCTTATAATGCTCTGATATAATTTTCCCAGCAGTGCGCACCAGCTTGAGGAATGTGTAGATCATCAGCCAATAGCCAATATTGTGTGTGTCAATTTTTGCGGTCCGGATCATCAATTTGTGAAAGGTATCGGATACCCCTATTGGCTAGATGCACAATAATCCAGTCCGGTAGTTTGAAGTAGTCCCCACTCCCAGACCAAGAATCCGAGCCCACTAGAACCGAATCCCCCAAACCTATTTTCCAAGAGAGTCCTTGTTGGATAAGTGGAGCAGCCTTGGTGATTTCTTTCCAAATGATGGAAACCCCAGGGGAGACCCGAATGTTGCCCCACACCCATTCAAGTGTGCTTCTAGGTGAAATATACTTAGCAGTGATGACCTCCTTCTAGAGACTTTGGCCGGTGATAAGATGCCAGCACATCTTGGCAACAAGGGCTGATGAAAATATGTGTAGATCTTTTAGACCCCACTCACCCCATTGTTTAGGTCTACTGATTCGGTCCCATGCGATCCATGCAAAAGTGTTGTCCTTTTCCTGGTTTCTCCATAAAAAATTTCTGCAGATCTCTGTGATGCGCTTGGTGACCCAAATAGGAATCCATGCCAGAGACATCCAATATACAGGAATGGCCTCAAGGACAGATTTAATTAGTACTAGTCGGCCTGCCCGGGAGAGCCATCTATGATACCAAATATTGATTATGTGTTCCACTTTTGCAATGAGCCAGTTCCAATCTTTGATTTGATAGTCATTTGGTTTGATGTGGAATCCCAAATACTTTAATCCATCCCCAATGTTGTTATGAGTAAAGGCATATGTGGTCAGAGAAGTTCCTTGTTCATGTGCCGAGCATCTAGTCATGATGATGATGGATTTAGAATTGTTTGGTTGCATGCCCATCGCCCTGCAAAAACACTGAAGAATATTTCCAAATTGTAGAGTGTCCTGACAAGAGCCATCAAGAAAAATGAGTACATCATCAACAAATAATAAATGTGAAAGTTGTATGATCTCATTTATTTTTATTCCATGCAGCAATCCATCCGTGATGGCCTTTTTTATGAGGACATATAGACCTTCCATAACTAAGATGAAAAGGAGTGGTGATAGGGGGCATCCTTGTCTCAGTCCCCTACTAGCATGAAAAAATTCCGACGCAGTGCCATTAAGAAGTATACTGAATGAGGCGTGACAAATACAAACCATAATCCAATTGATGAACATGGGGGGAAAACCAGTTTGTATAAGAATGAGATGGATGTAGCTCCAATTGACTTGGTCAAATGCCTTCGCAAGGTCAATTTTAAGGATGGTGGATTTGAGGTTCTTAGATTTAATGGAATGTAGAGCTTCTTGTGCGGTGCCAATGGCTTCATGAATCTGCCTGTGGTGAAGAAAAGCAAATTATTTTTTGGCTATATGAGAGGATAGGATGGGTTTGATGCGATTGACAATGATTTTGGATATAATTTTGTATAAACAGTTATAGAGGGATATAGGTATGTAGTCTTGAAATGTAGAAGGATGGTCAGTCTTGGGGATAAGAGAAATAAAGGTACAGTTGAAACCATCATATATTCTCCCCTTGACATGACTATCTTCAATGGAAGTAAGGAGATCATTGCTAATCAGCTCAAAAAAATGTATGAAGAATTCAATGGGCCAACCGTCTGGTCCAGGGCTTTTGTCTTTTTGGAACCATTTGAGCACTCCTTCAAGCTTGTTCATCGTGACTGGAGCATCAAGCACCTCCTCCTATTCTTGGTCCACATATCTATGAATGTTGTGTAACCAACTCCAAAAAGAGAAGAAAAGAGATATCAACGCCTTAGAAATGAGCCACTTCGAGGGGGCAACCTCTAATACATTACATAAATGAACAATTCTTGGATGATACAATTTACAAAACCTCCTTTCTCTATATAGGAGTCCATGGGGCCATAATGTAATCCTAGTGGGCCACAATGTAATCCTAGCCGACCTAACAATAATAATTTAAGGGCACAATAATAACAAAATGGGGGTTACAAGGGTACAATAATAACAATAAGGGGGTTACACTAACAACAATAAAGGACTATACTAGTAATATAGGGACCTAACATGCCCCTCTCCTTCAAAAAAGTGTTGTCCTCAACGCTTGAGTAGCTCTGGGTGCTTCCGTATAAAATTCTCATCCTCCCATGTAGAATCTTCAGTGGGTAAGTTCTTCCACTTGATGAGATACTCTGAAATTGATCGATTCCGTAGTTGTCGAGTTCTTTTTTCCATGACTGCTTCAGGTTCCAATATGATTTTTCCTTCCCCATCAAGTTCTGGCAATACTGTTTGAACTGGAAGATTTTCACCTATAACCTTCTTTAAGCATGAAACATGGAAAACTGGATGTACTCGCGAAGAAGCAGGAAGCTCCAATTTGTATGCCATAGTACCAATCTTTTGCAACACCTTGTAAGGACCATAGTACTTTTGCGATAATTTATTATCCTTCTTAGCTTGCTTGAGGGACATTTGTTTATATGTTTGTAGCCGTAAAAATACCCAATCTCCTACATCAAAACTTCTCTCGCTGCGATGTTGATCTGCCTGTTGTTTCATTCGATTTTGTGCCAAATTCAGGTTATCCTTTAAGAGTTGGAGAACTTCTTGCTGATGCTCGATGTGATCTTCCAATGCTTGAACCTTCGAATTTTCCCTTAAAGATGATGTGATCTATGGTGGATGATATCCATAAAGTGCCATAAATGGGGTCATTTTTGCTGCAGTATGGAAGGAAGTGTTATACCACCATTCAGCGAGAGGTAACCACTTGACCCATTGTGTTTGTTTATCAGATACAAAACAACGAAGATATCCTTCCAAACATGTATTTACTATCTCAGTTTGACCATCAGATTGAGGATGATAAGATGAGCTATGAGCTAATTGAGTACCCAAACAAGAAAACAACTCTGTCCAAAAATTTCCCGTAAAAATGGGATCTCTGTCGCTCACAATAACTCTTGGGCTTCCATGTAGCTTTTGAATTCTGTCCACAAATGTAGTAGCAACTGTACTTGCTTTAAATGGATGAGATAATGTACAAAAGTGTGCATACTTGGTAAGTCTATCAACTACCACCATGATGACATTCTTGCCTTCGGACTTCGGTAAACCTGTGATAAAATCCATTGAAATCTCCTCCCAACGTTGACTTGGAATGGATAAAGGTTGTAGAAGTCCCGTGGTCTTAATTGTCTCCACTTTATTCTGCTGGCAAACCAAACATTCCGCCACAAACTTTTGAATATCAGATTTAAGGCCATCCCAAAAAAATTCTTTCTTCACCCTGTGGTAAGTTTTTAAAAATCCTGAGTGTCCTCCTAAAGGAGAAGTGTGCAAATTCTAGAAGAATCTTTTGTTTTAGTTGGGAATTCTTACAAAGATATAAGCGATCTTTGTACCATAAGGAATCATTTTTCCAACTAAATGTATCAGATGTACTAGGATCTTGCTGCAACTTTTGAATGAGTGTCCACACATCTTTGTCCTTCTTCCATTCATCTCTTGCTTTGGTTATCCAATCTGGTTGGATAATAGAAATGGCACAAAGCAATGCTTCCACCTCTTCATTCTTTCTTGAGAGTGCATCAGCAACAACATTAAACTTTCCTTTTTTGTAGATTATTTGAAAGTCATAACTCAACATCTTTGTGACCCATTTTTTCTGCTCTTCCGAAGATAGTCTTTGTTCCAAAAAGCGTTTAAGACTATCATGATCAGTTTTTACCTTGAAGTGTCTTCCCATTAGGTAAGTTCTCCATTTCTTTAGTGCATGCAGTATTGCTAACATTTCCTTCTCATAAATAGGTTTCTGTAAATACTTTCATTTGATTGGACGACTTTCAAAAGCAATGGGTCTTCCTTCCTGCATTAAAACTGCACCAATTCCATTTCCTGAGGCATCACATTCCACAATAAAGGTTTTTGTGTAGTCTGGCGTAGCTAAGACCGGTGCTAGGCACATTGCCTCTTTAAGATGTTCAAAGGCCTTAGTTGCTTCAGGAGTCCATGAAAATGCATCTTTCTTCAATAATGTTGTTAGAGGGGCTGCTATTCTCCCATAATTCTTAACAAACTTGCGATAATAGCCTGTTAACCCGAGAAATCCTCGCAACTGCTTTATTGTCTTGGGGACTTTCCATTCCTTAATGGCTTTAATTTTGTTAGGGTCTACTTTAACACCCTCATGAGATATAATATGACCCACATATTCCACCTCTTGTACTCCAAAGAAACATTTGGATGTTTTTGCATATAATTGTTTCTCCTGCAATAGTTTGAGCACCCTGTCAACATGTTCAACATGATCCCTCCAAGACCTGCTGTAGATTAGTATATCATCAAAAAATACTAGCACAAATTTTCTAAGGAAGGGTTTGAAAATGGAATTCATCAACCCTTGAAATGTAGAAGGTGCATTGGTAAGGCAAAAGGGCATGACCAAAAATTCATAATGACCCTCATGAGTTCGAAATGTTGTTTTTGGAATATCTTCAGTCTTCATTCTAATTTGATGATATCCTGAACGAAGATCCAACTTGGTAAAATAAATTTCTTCATGTAATTCATCCAATAATTCATCAATCACAGGAATGGGAAATTTGTCTTTAATGGTGAGCTTATTGAGCTCCCTATAATCCGGACACATTCGCCATGATCCATCCTTCTTGTGTACCAATACTACAGGAGCAGAGAAAGAACTCTGACTAGGTTGAATTATACCCGCCTCTAACATTTCTACAATCATACGTTCAATTTCGCTCTTTTGGAAGTAAGGATATCTATAAGGCCTGATGTTTGGAGGAACACTTCCCGGAATCAAATGAATAGCATGATCATGATCACGAATAGGTGGGAGTCCTTTGGGAGTTTCAAACACCTTGGAATGATTGTCCAAGACTTGTTGGAGATTTGCATAAATAGATGATTTTGATGTCGGAACTTCTAGTGAGCATAATTGTGCAATTACGCCTCGTTGTTCTTTCTTTAGAAGCTTTGTCATGACATTAGAGCTTATTATCCTTCCTGGCTTCCCTTCAATACCCCGTAATTCGACTTCCTTTCTTTCTGAAAAAAAATTCAAGAAAAGTTCTTGAAAATTAAAAGCTACCGTCCCCAAAGATTGTAACCATTGTACTCCTAGTACAACATCAGCACCTCCCATAGGAATGGAAAGCATTGGACTAGTCAACACATAATCCCCCATGGTTAGCTTGATGTTATGGCATTTTCCAGAGCAATTTATAGTTCCTCCATTTGCAACCATCACTTGACATTCTGGTGCTGGGTATAGGAAACAATTTAATTCCTTGTCTACCTTACAATGAATAAAATTATGGGTGCTACCTGAATCAATCAACACTATTACCTTTTTCTTCTTGATATGTCCTTCTATCTTGAGAGTTTGAGGAGTGGTAATTCCTGCCAGTGCATTACACGATATGGTCGGATTCATTTCTTCCTCTTCTAGGGTTGGTTCCCGGTGTATATCCTCTTCTTGTTCATTTTCTTCTTCCTCTTCACAATCTATGTAAAATAATTTCTTCTCAGCACACTTATGACCTTTAGTGTATTTTCTATCACAACTGTAGCAAAGCCCTTTTGCTCTTTTTTCTTCCATTTGTTGTGGTGTCAACCTTGTAGGTTGTGGAAATCTAGGCGTAGCAACACTTCCTTCTTTATAGAATTGAGTGGTAGGCTTCCTTGTCGCCATAATTTTACATTCAACTTTCTTGCCAACCTGAATGCCTTCTCCAATGAATCAGGTTCCAAAACACGAACTTCATGTTGGATGTTATCCTTTAGAGTGCCTATGAAGAGATCAACCCTGTGTTCCTCTGGAATATCAGTTACCCTTATATTCAATTTTTGGAAGTCCTCAATGTGTTGCCCCACTAAACCCTTTTGTTTGAGATTTATCAATTGGCTAAAGAAGGTGTTGCTCCTTGTATCCTCATAATGTGCTATCATTTCCTCCGTAAAAATTGACCAAGTGACAATTTTTTTACGGGAGCAAAGCCATTGATACCATACAAATGTATTTTGTTCTAAATGTAAACTTGCAATGCGTACCTTTTGTGTGTTTTGCACGTTATGGAGATCAAAATATTGCTCCATCTGTAGTATCCATGTTACAGGATCCTTTCCATCAAACTTCCTCATATCCATTTTTGGAATATGGTGGTTCTTCCCGCTAACATTAGAGTTTATGAAATCACGATTAACATTTATTTTGTTCTCATCATGAGGTTCTTCTACTATCTTTTCACCATTAGGAAACATTTCTTGTATCAACTTTGTCAAACCTTCGATGTCTGTTTTGAGATCATTCTTCATGTTTTCCATGTTGTCTTTCATGTCCGCTTCCATGCCATCCATCTTAGCTTACATGCCATCCATCTTAGCTTCCATGCCTTTCTTCAAACCGTCCATCTTCACTTCCATGCCTTTCTTCAAAACTTCCATTTCATTTTTTGTTGCTCTTTGCGAGAGTGAAATTTGTTGCACTTGCTCTTGTAATTTTGATAGATCAGGTTGCAATTTTTCATCTTCATGAGTCATAGTAGAGCCTTCTGAAGGCTTAATGGGTGTTGAATTATTTTTACGAGGCATCTTTTAGAACCCAATACTGCTATATATTCTACAATATGCCCTTGGAATCAATTCAAATTGATTCTTCAAAGAAGACTCGTGCAATTTGGAAAGAAAAAAAAAATATACACACCTTTTTCTTGCTTTTGAGGAACTCGATATTGAAATTGGATTATCTCTATGATTGCATCACTTCAATATTTGAATTTTGGTATCAACGTAGCCCTTTGAATTATATTTTGAATGCCACAGGTCTGACCTGATTTGGATTCTCCAAGACAAAGTTGTGTCCAATCTCCCACATTGACCTAATTATGGACTGGTTCAGTAGAGCGAAATTGTACGACTTGCCACGTGTCACTGTTTCGTCCTTTGTCTTTGAAATTGATAGCCAAGAAACTAAAGTCTGTTTGATTGCGACCACTTTTTATGACACTCCAATCCGATGCCCAGAGAGAGAGTTATTGAAATTTTCCCACGATCACCTCTTTGAGATGAAATTCAGGAGCCTGAAAAAGCACTACCTTCCACAGATAATATCTCCCAAAATATTGCGAACCAAGCTCTGAAATTTTTTGAAGAATTTCCTCAGGATTTCAGCTTCGCACCATACAAATTTCAGATTCTGAACCTTCGTAGAAAAAAAGTTTATAGCGCAAATGCCACGATGACATGTTTAGGAGCCTGAAAAAAGACCTAACTTCCACAGATGATATCTCCGAAAATATTGCGAACCAAGCTCTGAAATTTTTAGAAAATATTCCTCAGGATTTCGGCTTCGTACCCTAAAAATTTTAGCTTCTGAAATTTCGTAGAAAAAAGTTATAGCGAAAATGCCACGATGACCTGTTTGGAGTAGCGAAACCCTAGAATCCAAAGCTCTGACACCAAATGTTGTGTAACCAGCTCCAAAAAGAGAAGAAAAGAGATATCAACGCCTTAGAAATGAGCCACTTCGAGGAGGCAACCTCCAATACATTACATAAATGAACAATTCTTGGATGATACAATTTACAAAACCTCCTTTCTATATATAGGAGTCCATGGGGCCATAATGTAATCCTAGTGGGCCACAATGTAATCCTAGCCGAACTAACAATAATAATTTAAGGGCACAATAATAACAAAATGGGGGTTACAAGGGTACGATAATAACAATAAGGGGGTTACACTAACAACAATAAGGGACTATACTAGTAATATAGGGACCTAACAATGAAATAGACTGGTGATGTGCATGATCTCCGGAAGGTCAATTTGCAATGGAGCTCTATATAAGTTGGAGAAATGTTGTATGCCCATATCAAGAAGTTAAGGATGAGTTCTGGCCACATAACCGTGTTGGTCAGTAAGTTCCCAAATCATATTGCAATTTTTTCGGCCATTTGCATGCTGCTGAAAAAATTTGGTATTCTCATCACCAGCCTGAAGCCATATGGCCCTGCTTTTTAGCCTCCAATCTGCTTCTTTTTGTTGCAAGAGCTTCCTTCTGGATGCTTCAAGTGTGATGAGATGCTTTTTTGTGTCACTAGATCTATACCCAAGCATATCATATGCATTGAGTTGGGAAATCTTCAATTCGATCCTTTTCAGTTCCTCTCCCTCTTTCCTACATTTTTCCCGAGTCCACTTGATGGTCAAGCCTTTGATCCTCTTGAGATTATCAGAAATAATCCGAGCCGGTTCAAAGTCAGGGTGCTGCTGATAGTGTTGCCACTCTTGAACCACCATACCATGGTATTCAGGATCGAGAATCCATTTGGAGTTGAATTTAAATGGAGTTCGGGCACGCTTTGGCCCACACTAAAAATCTAAAAATACAGTAGAGTGGTCCAACATGCCACCATGTCCCACCCATTGTCGAAATTTTTCCAGAGATTGGAGTAATGTCAGCTTGATAAGAAATCTATCCAGCCTTCGTGCCAATGCTGCATCCCCAGTTCTGTGATTCCTCCAAGTAGGCAAAAGTTTGGGCATCTAGATGTCAATAAGGTCGGCTTGTTCCAGACTAGATATGATAAAATTAGCCAAATGATCTGGAACCGCATGTGATCCCCAGGATTCTGAGATGCCTAATGAAAAATTGAGATCAACACCCATAATGACATGTGGGTGGTCTAAAAGAGTGCAATCTAATAGTGATTGCCAGAATACCATCCTATTAGTGCAAGGCCCGTAAACATTTAGCAGCGTGAAGGGGGTTTCAATGTTACTGATGTTAATATCCATGCCAAGTACCCCCTCCCTGCCCCAACAATTTATCATACGGGTGGTTCTGTTATTTATTCCCAAGGCACATCCGCCAGATCTGCCCCTAGCATCTAAAGTAATGAAAGTCCAATTTGGTAGAATCGATGATAGAGTGGATGAAACGTATATGCCTTCTCCCAGAGTTTCCTGAAGAAATAGAATGTCAATGGGATGTTGTGCCGGAAGTGCTTTGAGTGCCAATATCTTGTCAGGGTTGGAAAGTCCCCTACAGTTGTAACTGAGGCACATCATAAGTGAACCTCGTTATTGGGCCTTCTTGCTCTAGAGACCCGTATGAGGGTAGATTGTGTGCCAGCTTCGACTTCTAAATTTTCTCTCTTAATTGCCTTTGCCAAATGTGATGGTCGACCTCTGATTTTTGAAGGGATAGTTTCAAACCCCGGGCCAATGCCAAGAGCATTGAGGGGTTGTGATGTAGTGGCGGATCTGAGGTAGTATGAGTGTTTTGAGGAGAACGAATCAAGGCATAGTGATGTATGGAAAGAAGACAGGTGCACAGTTGTGTGAGGTATAGAGGGAGAAATGGATGGAGGGGCCTGGGAAATAGTGCAGCTAAGCGATGGTATATTGATAGCAATCCTATGATCTATAGATGATAAAATAGGAGTACATGTGTAATTTGTAATAGGATGCATAAAGAGATGTGATAAGTTATGGTAAGGAGGGGTACTCGGTACCGATGCAGAGCATTATAGAGATTTTGTGGCCACCGGAGCATGTGTTCTTGCTTGTGTGACAGGCCAAGTGGGAAGTGGTGTCATCGCCATGGAAGCTGTTTGCTGATCCTGTTCACCCTGTGGCCGCGCCACATCCTGTTTTCAGTTGCATGTGATCGAGTCCGTTTTCACTGCCATCGATATAGTCTTTCTAACAATGGGCTTGGGGAGACCACACATTGCACATTCCTTATACAAGTTCCCAACCTCATGGCACTTCCAGCATCTGAAAGGAACGCCCTCATAATCCAGAATTTGACTCCACATCATGCCTTCGAAAAAAATGTTGTAGATGTCGTGCAGTCCATCTCTGGTATCAAGAAAAATGAGTATGCGAGCCACGACTTTGTTCCCAGTGACAAGGTAGGAACGATCATGGTCAAGATAATGGCCAAAGTCCTCACCGATATTTTGGAAGGCTGTCTCGTTCTAGAACTGGATCGGTAAGCCAGGAAATCGCATCCAGATGGGGCCTGCCCCTACGTTTTCTTTGTTAGGATCGAAAAGTGGCGTCCAACGCTTGAGGAGGACAGGATGTAATTCTATATGCTAGAAATGTTCCAGGGCCTAATCTACCTGGGTCGGCATAGTGAAAGTAAGAGAGAACCAACCGCGCATGAGAAGAGAAAATTCCGGGAGGTTTTCCATAGTCTCCCCCCAAATTTCTCTAGTCCATTGTATGAGGCGAGGGGTAGAGTATTTCTGGCCCCTCACCCTGCCCACAAGCACCCTGGACGCCATATTTGAAATATCCTCCAGACCTCTTTCACTGCAGAAATTTGAGTTGTGGCAGAGTTTATTCTTGGTTGTCTTGTGCTTTTTACCCTCGACCGAGTGCCCCTGCTCCGAAACTCCTTCAGAGTCCGATGAAGTGTGTTGAATCTCCCCAGTCAGGGCGTCCGCAAGGATGTTTGTAAAAACCCCCGATGCCACTGCCTGTACACCTGCTTCATCGGTGGAGTATTGTCCATAGTCGCGTATATGTAAGTTGCCCAGATTTTGAGTCACGTTGGTGATGAAGGTCAGTTCCGCATCCAAAAATGGTGTCGAATAGGGAATATCAGCCACTGGAAGCTGTGGCATGTCGGGTGACAAGAAGCTCCAAATACCACCAGTCGATGGGGAGGGTGACACAAAACTGCAATGCTCCAAGCTGTCAGCAATGGGGGTCGAGAAAATGGCCACGGAGGTAGGGTTTGACATATTCGGTGCCGAGATAGGATGGGTGGGAGCCATGTCGACCATCTCATTGCCTGCCTCTTGTTCCTGGAGCCCCCAGATGTCCACACCCACCAAGGGATCCTCTGAATAATCCACCTCCTCCTCATAGCCACTCATTCTGAATGAGACAAAGGAGTCGCAAGCAACTGGAGGTCTGTAGGGTATCTAGTAGACCAAAACAGATGATGAAAATAAAATAAAACCGCAAAAGCCCACATTGAGCTTTGTAATATGAAACTGCGTCCCACAGATGTGAAAAACCCCGCAAAATACTGTGTGGATACATGATGAGGGCCCGGCCTATCAGTAATCACAAGGTAACAGCGGGTAATCACATGATATTCACGAGTGCATATGATAAACAATGTCGGGTCAATGCCAAAAGATTGGGCAGAGCATATTGAAAACACCGTCCGAGAAAACCGTAGTATGTGCACAGGGAGCAATGCAGGGTCGACCCTAGGTTCATGTGGCGAATAAACAAACCGTTCCAACGAAATGTGTCCGAGAAACCCTGTGGAAATCCGCCGCCATCGCTAGGGTTTCGAGTTCTCTCCTCTCAATCCCATTCCATCCCTCAACATTATTATGAAGAAGTAAATGATATATATTTTCAAACAAAAAGATGGTTGAAACATTTATGTGAAACCTTTAGTGTTGGTGAATCACTTATTGTGAACATTGCTTGATGTTTGGGTGAAATGGATAATTTATTTGTACTATTTATAAATCATACCTGAAAAAGAATATGTATGGAGAATGGGATCTATGTAGAGATGAACCTAAATGGTTTTAAGGCTTTCCATATTTGATGCAAATTTGGAAAGTTATTCTCATTATCCTAGCAAGCAAAATAGTGTGTGAAAGAGGCTTCTCAAAATTAAACAGGATAAAAAATGATGATAGATCAAAACTTTCATCAGTGACACTAGATATGTGAATGTTTTTGTCTCTTAGTGCACCTCATGCTCTACATGAGGTAGATTGAAATGTTATTTATGATGTATGGAAACAAATGAAAACTAGAAAGCCTTTTCCATTGGGAAAATAGGTTCATATTTTCAATGATATAAGTCCAAATACTTTTGAAGATCATCAAATGAATAGAAGAAACATATGTTTACCTTTTTTTAATGGAATTTGAGAAACAAATTTCTTAGTTGCTAAGCTCTATTGAGATTTTATTGTGTTTTAATGTAGCCATTCTTTAAATTTTTAAGCCTTCAAAGATTTAAAAAAATTTAAGGGGCACCTGCGTGTCTAACTAGATTCCATTCATATGTTTTGTTTCTATTTTATTCATATGATTTTGTTATTAATTATATATAATATAATAATACAAACCATATATGTTTAATGATTTATAATAATGACATAAATGGTATATATTATGTACAAATAACTATATGTAATTAAAAGCTACATTTATACGTAAATTAACTCTATATACAACATGCCTAATATATAGTGAAATATTATATAATATAATTTACATAATAATAAATACATAATACAACCTACATAAAGTTTATAAATTTATGCATATGTATTTACAAGAAAAGTCCACGCGAGAATCAAGTCAAACTGAAACTCATCAAATAGCTTAAAGGAAGAAGTGATCGAAGCAAGACGTTGAAATGGAAACAACAATCAATTTCTCAAATCATGAATGAGATGTGTTAAATTTCATCCATTAAAAAATTGGCGAAAAAGGGAGGGTAAAAAAGTTACCAAAATCAATGTGAAAACTTACCCAAGACCAAGCGAGCATGCTAAATCGTGAAGAATCAAAAGGCTAAAAGCTAAATAATGAGGATAGGAAGAACCATCAACCACCAAAATGCTAATAAAAAGGGGAATTATGAAAAAAGTTTCAATGGGTCCTTTTCATTTTGGTCAAATTGTAGGGGATTTGTTGGCAGGTCAATAAAAGGAAAGCTCAAATTATTTAAACACAAAAGAGTAACAATGCATTTGTTCTTGTCTAAATTTGCAATTAATAGACTATTGATATCCAAAGAAAACTATAAGATAAGAAAATGGAGGAGCATCTGATTCCGAACATAGTTGTGGTTGAGTGAAAACTGAAGCTGAGAGCTGGTGGGAGCTAGTAACTTGTTATAATTTATGTCTCGAGAGCCTCCTCCCTTCGCTAGCTGAAAACCGTTACGGTATGAGAGAAAAAAATTGGGCCCTTCAGCTCAGAGTTAATGGTAAGTTTGTCAATGGATTCGATCTCAAGCAAGGCCAGGTTAGGAAGACCTAAAGCTTCCCTTTTCTTCAAAATGAAAACAACATAGAGTAACATGGATAACAAAAATAGGGTGGCAAGTTTACCCTGTTGCATCTTCAACCTAGTATGAACAGAGCAGAGTCACTCACAGTAGAGGTCACCATAATTAACAACCTCTTCTTGAGCATGTTGAATAGTGTGTTGAAGGATGCATGTGCCATTGTTGCTTGTGATTTGATCGTCAAACATTAGGGGGAGGGCAAGACGTCCTTTCCTCCCCCCTTGAAAGAGTGGGATGACAACAAAGGGCCTATCCCCACTCTCCCTCGCACACTTTGCTAAATTGTCACCCTTGTCTAAATATTTCAATGTCCATATTAAATAACATAATTTTATATCAAATTTATATAGAAGAAATTAAAATAATTAAAATTAAAAATATTCTTATATTTTTACCTAAAATTTTTCATTTTGAAATATTTAATCTCTATAGTTAATAAATCATAAGTTAAAATCAATCAATTTCAATTCAATTATATTTATAAGTTTATTCATATAACATGGGATTCGGACATAATATACTATTCTAACTGGAAAACACAAAATGAATTTAAGATAGAGATTAAAAACCCAAGCATGGAAGGGAGTAAGTGAAAGTTGTGTAACCCACAATTATTAATTACGCTGTAAAACGTCTATTATTAGGTGTACTATTATGTATAAACAATTGAATTAATCTCAATCTTGAAATTAAAAACTATTATTTTTAATCAGTTACAGACAAAATTATATATTAACAAACATAAGAACTCATATGTTAACAAACAAACTCTATGAGGTTTCTGCTCCTCATTTTCTTCTCCAGTGGTTGCGAATTTGTTGACAAGAGCAAGAGAATCACTGATTAATTCATCCGACTCATTTTCTTCTCCGGTGGCTGCGAATTTGTCAACAAGGACATTACTGATTAAGTTACTCACTTTCTGCAAGCGGGGCGTGACCATGGCCTTAACCCTCCCTCAGGCTGAAAACCGTAGAGACAGGAGTCCTCGTTGGTCAGGGCCGAGCTCAGCCAGGCACATTTTCAGTTCTTCAGGAGTCCTCATTGGTGAGGGCCGAGCTCAGCGATGCACATTTGCAGTTCTTCAGATTCTCATAGAATTGGATTTCTTTGTTTAGCTTATTCTGATATGGATTGATTGGAGAGGCTTGTTTCTTGATAATCTCTGCACTAGCGGACTGCACGGCGTTGTTTGTGATTTGGACGCCCATGAAAGTAAGTGGAACATCGTGGAATTGAACCTGGGTTGGGTATTCGACACCGCAAACAATACGCCATATGGGAGAAACGCATCATTTAAACCTTACCTGGTTTCGACCCCGCGTCTGCGCAATCTTTTTCTCTACAGGTTCTTTATGCACAAGATCATGACAATTCCCTCGTTCATCTTGCCGCTCTCGCTGGGGGAGGAGTGTAGGAGCTTATTTTCCAAGGACAATCCCGTGCTGCAAGGTTTTCTGCTGCCAGAATTAGGGATGCTTACCGGCCTCCGGCAATTTATTTTATATGTAACCAGCAAGGGGAGCACCGTGCCTGCGGAGATCAGGAACTTAAAGAACCTTTGCTAGCTGGTTCTGAGTTCGAATTCCTGAGAGCATCAGGGTCCTTAACGAACTGTAACTGGATAAATGTCTATATCGCATTTGTAAGTTGTAAGGAATAAGGAATCAGAATCAATGGTGATCTCTTAGATGCATTTTTATCTGAGAAATTACAGCGTCCCAAAAAGGGTTCTCTAGTCGAAGATTATCATCTTATCCTTGCTTCTTAATTCTATTCTAGCATGCTATTTGTCTAAAAAGTGCGCCTTATGTGACATTTTCTCTTTTGCGAGCGGACTTCTTGTATGGGTGTTCAAAAAAAGATTTGCATTATTGCATTTGCTCTCTGTGCATAATCCATTCCAAATTAAGGAGGGTTCTTTCAATTATTTTTGTATGCTTTTTATTTCACCAGGAAATGGAAGTTTAAGAAGCTTGTTCTTTCTCCGTTTTGGAGTCTTGGTTTTCAATTAAATATTTCTTTCTTACAACTTCCGTATATTTCTCTTTCTGTCGTTCTTTTGAGGTCTATGATTTGAAAGCTAAACTGCTTGGCTCTTCTAAGATGCAGGTTTAAGTCGAAGTTTAGCATATGAATTCAAGCTACACTGTTGCATATGGTCTTTCCTGTCACAGGGAAGACAGGGGCAGGTTCTGTTTTTGGATATTGACCTGCCTTTTCTCACGAATTCTTGAGTTTGCATTGGTGTATGGTAGTGACCATTTGCTCAAGTCTGTTCTCGGAGTGCCTTCTTCTGTGGTGTATCTATATCTATAGCAATGGTTTCTGCAGGGGTGTCTACTGTTCTCAGAGGTCACAAGTGCAAATATTTAATTTTAAGACTTCCATTTGATTCTCCAAAATCCAATGGACAAGGAGATTGAATTTTCAGATGTATTTCGTCATGTTGTTGATTCAACAGATAATTTCGGAGGAATACCTTCCCTTCGGAATCCTCAAACCATAAATCGACAGGACAGAGCACTGAAAGTCAAGGTTACTCAAAACATTGGATTTGACGATTTTGAGCTGCTTAAGGTGGTTGGACAAGGTGCACTTCGTAAGGTGTTCCAGGTTAAAAGAAATGGCACATCAGAGATTTATGCTATGAAAGTTATGAGGAAAGACAGAATTATGAAAAATAATGATGCTGAAGGCATAAAGGCTGAAAGGGACATTATGACAAGGATTGTGCATCCCTTTATTGTTTAGCTCAGACACTCCTTCCAGGTGTCAATTCCCTTATCTCTGAATTTTGGTTATGTTTGCTCCTGCTTGTACTCTATTGAAAGAAGACATTATTTATTTGTAGATTCCCTTTCTGGAAACTCGAATACAATGATTGTTTGACAGTAAATTTGAGAATGTAGCATTGCTCCCTGGTAGTTGTGATGATTAAGATATATATATATATATATATGCACAGACATAATTGACAACATCAAAGATATATTTGACTTTCAAATTGTAGATCTGAAGTGCAAACTCTATAAGGCATCAAAATTATTGGGCCATACATGAATAAGGGACACATTCTACAGATGGATGATAGAAGATGAGGGCACTAAAAGAATTAACCTAGGGCTTCCTGACATGTTCTTGCTGTAGCATGTTATTAATGAATTGAATTCATTAGTCTCTCCACTGTGTTTTGTGTGTTTATTTCATATAATCGAACAAACCCTTTACTGTAATCTAACTGATTATGTTTGCAAGGAATGTCCATTTCTGATTACACTTTGTTTGTTCTATGTGTTCACACAATGTAATGGATTTTATAAATGGTGGGCACCTCTTCTTTCAGCTTCAACGACAAGGGCTCTTCAGGTATCTTCCATCTTTCATCGTGCTTTTCAGGGCTCGATGCTTATTTCTCTCAAAGAGATTGATGTTTATTTCTCTAATTACTGTGTTTTCTAGGGAAGATCTAGCTAGGGTTTATGTTGCGGAAATAATTTCTGCTGTCTCATACCTTCATCAAAATGGGATCGTTCACCGGGATCTTAAACCTGAGAACATTCTTCTAAATTCTGAAGGTCATGCAAGTCCATGTGTCCTTTCTAAATTATCTCATTAGGACTAGTGTTATTTTGTGCAGTGAGGAAGACAGTTATAAATGTAAATCAAATGCCTATGCCTTTCTTCTTGTTATATCCTTATTAATTCAAAGTCATGGAATTTTCTTGTTGCACATTCTTATATCAATTTCAAAATATCACAATTGCTAATCCCCATTGGGCAACATTTTAGCTTAAGTTGACTGATTTTGGGTTAGCAAAGGAAGTAGATGAGTCAGGTTGATCGAATAGTATGTGGGGGACCCCAAATTTTATGGCACCTGAAATTATTCAATCTAAAGACCATGATAAAGCTGTTGACTGGTGGAGTCTTGGAATTCTTCTGTTTCAGATCTTGACAATTCCCTCCTTCGTCTGGGAGGCTCTCGCTGGGGGAGGAGTGGAGGAGCTTATTTTCGAGGAAAATCCCGCGCTGCAAGGTTTTCTGCCGCCAGAATTAGGGATGCTTACCGGCCTCCGGCGATTTATTTTATTGGAACCAGCATGGGGAGCACTGTGCCTGCAGAGATCGGGAACTTAAAGACTTCCCCCAGCTAGTTATGAGTTTGAATTCCTTTACAAGCTTTTCATTTTTCAATATTCAACTTATCCACGTCTCCTTAAAGTAACCCATTTGAATCCTCTTAAAATATGCCAAATTTTCCGGAATAAAAGATTTTGTAAATTGCCATCAAAATGGAAGTATAAATTCTGTCAAAATTCCAATCAAATTTGCATTCTGTATACAGTATTTTAACCTTTTAATACTTTTAATCCATTTGAATACGATCTGCATTGGACCCTCCACTATGGAAATCCTCGACACGGTACAGACTAAACACATTTCACGTGAAAAACCTTCTGAAATTCAGTCAGAAAACAATGTGGTCGCCAAGCCGCTTTCGCCTTCTCATGAAGAAACCAAACCTCAGAAAGCTGAGAATGAAGCTCCTAGTCCTACTGTTCACCCTGATGAACAACCCTCAAAATCTGAAGCTCAGACCACTGGAGAGCAAGTTAACAGTTGGCCTAATACGATTACTTCATTTAAACTACGACGTAAGCCTTTTATATCAATTGAATCCCCATAATGGGTTCCCAAAGGATGGATCACTGAACTCAGAATTAGAAAGGGAGGCTATAGTGCAGGCAACGCAGATAAGGTACTGACACCCACTTGTTTTCTTCCATGTTGAGCATTGGATTGAAGCCTCTGTTTTTGTTTTCTTTAAACTGTAGAAGGCCAACCATCCTGCCTTTATTTATTTTCATTTTAATGGTTGTTTTGCTAAGCTGTTTGAAGTTTTAGAGACAGGAGACAGGGGTCTATTATGTGCAGTAAATATATTTTTAGCTATGTTTAAACAAATAAAAGAATGGAGGTTGTTGCAGTTCAGAACAAAAACGCTGAAAATCAGAGTGTGGTATCCACAGAATGTGCCTCCTACTTACAGGCTATACCTATATTTTATTCAGAATATTTGCAACTTCTTTGTAGGTTTCTTGTAAATCTAAGGTGTGCAAGTACACGAAATTACTTGGATTTTTCAATGAGGAATTTGCCTAAGGATAGAATGAAATTCAAATTGTTTGTAAGAATTTTCCCAGCTGCTCTAACCTATGCTATATTTTTGTGAAATTTTTTTTTCAAATTGTTTGCAAGAATTTTCCCAGCAGCTCTAACCTATGCTATCTTTTTGTGAGAAAACAGTTAGGTCTGAACAGACTTCACTATACAGTTTATAGCACTGAGCAAATATCAGAAATGTGAAGTATATGTTTGCTAGGTTTGAGAACGAATTTTGGTAGCCATTGTAGCGCAGACCCTTAATTCCTGGTACACAGCTCAAGCTTTTGGAGTTACTCTGTTAAAAAAGGCATGGTGATAAAACACCATATTTCTAGCTGATAGATGAAAATGTATGTATAAATATTTAGTTTGTTTCATTGGAATATAATGCCTGCAATTGTTTGTGTGTAATGGAACACGATCAATGCTTTCTAAAGAGTTTTATTTAGAAAATAATGGAATTTTTTTCAAGATTATGATAAAATTTGGCAAATATTTTTGATAATTTGAGTTATAGTTGTTAAACATTAAGATTTTGGGTGTCACAAAAGTTTTTGACATGATATGATGCCAATCTATTTCCACCATTAAAAAAATATTGAAACTCATTAACAATTTGTTTTTAATTTTTTTACAAAATTCCAGAAAAAAATATACAGCCTAGCTAATTTGTGGCGGGGTTCCAACTCCCATCCCATATCCATCTTTTTGAGTTAGTTTAGAATCCTACAAAAACTCAAACATAATTATGACAGGGGTAGCTTAACTATAGGTTGAAAATTTTGAATCAGCCTAATTAAGGATTGAAATGTTAGTGATTCAAAAATCATAATTATGAAATTGTAGTGATTCATGAACATAATTATAAGTTTTGAATAAACTACAGGTAGTTTAACTTTGGTTGAAATTTTAGCCATTTAAAATATATTTTTGAAAATATATATGGTATCATTGTTCTAAAAGACCTTGTGAAATAATTTATGATTTCAAAATTTTTTCCTCTATACTACTATTTCCTATATTACTGCTTTACAACATTTCCTGTGCAACATATAATACAATTGATAATTTTATATTAAATAAATTTATAAATAAGTGCCTCAAATGACTCCAACTAATGCCTAAAAGGATCAGCAGGTAGGGTTCCCAATACCTGCCACCCCGCAAATTTTCAAGCACGTGAAGAACTAACGATCGTCTGATAATTTTACTTGAAATTTCTTAAAAAAAAATACTAAATTTTATTTTAAAAAAAACCATTGTTTTCGATATCAATTTATTTTATTTTTAAATTGTACAAATTATTATTTTATAATTTAAAAATAATTAATATTTTTCATTAAATTGTATTCAATTCAATTAACATTCTCGCTTTTAAGTGATGCGGGCCATGAATACACACATGTGCATGAAATCATCATTCTCGCTTTTTTCGTTAAGTGGGTCATCAATATGATCATCATAATTGATTTAATAATTTTAATTTTTTATTGGCTTAAGTAGGTTACGATGTAACTATTTAACTTTTAAGGACACTTGACAAAATATTACCAAATTAATTTGTGAATTTTTTCTAGTCTTTTCTTTTTTATAGTTATTGTTTCTTCTTACTTTGATCTTACTTTGTATTTTTTTGTTTTTTAATTTTTTAAAAATGATTATAAATTGTACGTGTTTATATTGTTGAAATTAAAAATAAAAATAAAATTTTATTTAACTACCAAGATTAAAGTTAAATTAGGGTTAAAGTTTGTTTAGATAATTTCCTTTTATGTTTTTGTCAATTCTTTTCTAACATTGCTTTTATTTGGTTGGAGTTAACATGTAATATTTTCAGTTTAATCTAGGAGACAAGTGGCTTGAATACTATTGACCCTTGGTGGTTGTTGGACAGTGTTAAGAGTTTCTTATATGCACTCCCTTACCAATTGTTTTTTTTTTTAGTAGACACCACATACCTTTGTGGCATTTTGGGGTTCTTTGTATTTTCCTTCTATTTTGTCCCTTCTGCAATTCATGTGGTTTTTTAGCATTGTGGGAATGAACTATATCCTATCCATTTTTTTCTTAGTACAATATGCCCCAGCAATGGTCTCGGGGTAGGAGTTGGGCCATTCGCTCATCCAAGCCTAAGCCCAAGATGCTGCAACTATTTTCCACTCTGCCATTGCGCTTGAAATTCAAGAGGAAATCCGCCAGCTTGAATCATTGACCAATAGTGATCGACAAGCCTAATATGACTAAGAAATTCAAGCTGAGTAGCCAATTGGGTTCTTAGTGCCAGACACACCAGGGGAAGACGGAGTTAATATTTGAACTCCATCACCCCTTATTGGTAGATAAAGGTGCTCTTGGGTAGGGTCCTCAAGGACACTCATGTCTTTCTAGTCTCGATGTTGGACTTGCTCATCTTGAAAGCCATCTACAATGTGATCTGAACAAGTGCTCAAGATTAAGTCTAGTTACTTCATTTGACTCTTGATGTTATGCTTTGCCACTTGGCAGCGATTTTACTTTTTTAGTTTAATTTATGGTTAAAAAAAGGGTTAGAGCTTAATGGGAACCCTTTATGTATGAAGACAAAAAATAGTGTATACCTTCTTTCTTAAATGTTAAATTTTTTTTTATTAAAAACAAAAATTATGAAATTTTTATTCTAAAATAAATATATTTATTAATTTCTTTGAAAATTAACTGAAGTTACCTTCAGTAGTTGGGTGGAATGATTGTTATATTTTCCTTCAGTAGTTGGGTGGAATGATTATTATATTTTCTACACATACTTAAATTTTTGCAAATAATACGATGAAATCAATTTTTTTCCCAACAAAAACAATATGATGACTCCTTCTCCTTACTATTATAATTTTGTTTTTATATATTATAATAAATTTAATTATTCTTTTACATTTTATCTCACCACTGAGTAGATGATTCTCCCTTAAAGATAAAAAAAAATGCCCTAGTAGGTCAGATACACTACTTGTAGTGGGAGAGAAGCTTATTTTAAGAGGTTGAGTAGTTGTGTCGTATAAAGTGCAGAAACAATTAGCGTTTTCTATCACCATGATTGCGAGCACAATGATTGCAGAAGATTGACATTTGAAATTGATGTGATAAATCTGGATACGTAGAAAGTAACGAGGGATTTTCAAACTAGATCCCAAGAAATGATGATCCTCTAGCCGGAAGTTGAGCTAGGAAAAAAGTAGAAGTTTATAAATATTTTTAATTTAGTTAGATGTCTTGATCCAAATGATATGGTTACTGAGTTATATTTATATTTGTATATGTATTTTAAATATGAATTTAATATGAGCAGAGATCAATTTTTTTTAGGTTTAAAGTTATTTTAAAGTGCAAAAAATAATATATAATTTTTTATTGTTTAAATTGTAATTTTGAATGTTATAAAGATTACATAAGATGTGTATTGGGTCATTTTTTCAGGATGCATTAAATTTGTTTTTTTGTTATAAATATATTTTTAAGTATACCTCAATATTAATTCATATTAAAATATTTTACTCATAACTACATTGGATATTTTATTCTATACAACATTAAAATATTTTCATTTAACATTTTTTTCAAGTATTTATGAAATTGATATAACATTTTAAAATATTTTTGAAAAGTACAAGGTTTAAACATCTTACTCACATTTTTTTTTTAAAACTTTAAATTACTTTACATGAAATTATATCAGGTCATATGGAAAACTAATTAAATATGCATAGCATATTATTTTTCTTTTTTTTTTTATTATAGCCAACATTGTTTTTCTATTTAAAAAATATTTTATTTTTATTTTAAGACTGACGAACATACTTACACATCGCCTTCACACTGGGATGTAGAATGAGCCTCTCATTCAACAAGTAAGAAGTCAAAAACAAGAGAGAAACTTACAAAGTGTCTAAACATAAAATGTTCTACATTTATTTTTATTGATTTTTATAATGGATTACAAGATTCAGAGAGTAGTTCTAATTAATTGTGATTTAATATCTTTTATTAATTTCTATATATAAATCATTTATATAAAAATATATTATAAAATATTATAAAAAAAACTAAATAATTATAAATAAAATATATACTAATATAATAATATATATTAATATAATATATATGACAAATTAAATGGTTGGTAAAAGTTGCTAGGCATCAATCTATGACAAATATGCAATAATTCCCTATTGGGGAGGGATCATGATTTCCTATTAGGGAGGGATATGCGTCATGGCTAGGGTTTGTGGTTGCAAGTTGTAAAGTCGACCCTCTCCTTGGGCCCTCTTTTTGACCTTGGCTAGTCTAATCACATTCCTCTTGGTTATGGTACTCCTCAGTTAATATGTTGGAGGATGAGGTGGATTATTTAGTGGACCGTTTGGAAATGGTCCAAATTTGGAGTTTTTCGCTCCTACCAAACCTTTTTCGGCCACCTTTCGTACCATTGGGGAATTGGGCCTCTCTGATGTCCCCTTTGCAACTTGATCTCCTTTCCTCCAAGTTGTTGTCCAAGTCATTGCATATATAGGCTTCAGAGGAGGATACATTATTTGGTGGGATGAATGGTCCTTCTCCCATGGAAACCATTGCCTTGTCCTCTAGCTTGTTCTCCCTTATCTCTCTCACTCCTCAGCCTTTGCTCACATTCGATGCTCTCTCACCCAAATCATCATTGGACCCCTTGTTTCTGGTCTCCAATTATAGTTTTGAATTTTATTCCCCATTTGTTTTTAGTGGTTGTTCTCCCAACAAGCCCCTGCTCAGTTTTCTACGTATTTTTTTCACTCTAGAAATGCGAAGTGGCGGTAGTTTCCCTCCCTTTTCTTCCTTGCCACCAGCTGTTGGTGATGCCCCTAAGAAAAATTGGAAAAACAAGAAATACATAAAACAAAAAGTTGAGGAATTGTCTCTTGTACTAGGAAAAAATACATAAAACTAAAAGTTAGGAACCATCTCTTGTACTAGGTAAATATGTGCAATTAAACACCATTCACAAGATTCTTGTACTAGGTAAAGATGTGTAGTTAAACAACATTCACGAGATGGAAAAATTTGCAGTGGTTCACAAGCAAACACATGTCTACGGTTGTGCTTAGGAAATGGACATAACCAAACTTCTTGCAGGTTTTGGGACACGCCCCAAAGTCCCTAATCCTTGCAAAAAGGATGGATGGGCTAGCTCACTACAAAAGAGGAGGATGCTCAAAATATTTTAAATGGAAGGTGGTTTTGGGGTTGACTATCCCTCTTTATAAGATAGTGCTCCATTGGCTCGGATACTGCTAGAAGAAGATAGCAATCACCCCTATTTGAATTCATCTTCCAGGTCTTTCTCTAGTCTTCAAGTCGAAAGACATTTTCAAAGAAATTGGAAACACCCTAGGGTATTTTTAAGAAGTAGATTTATCTTTCTAGCAAGCATGCTATATAGCATTAAATATTACACACACACACACACATATATATTAACTAGAAGTGGCCACTCGGCCAATCTTATACTCATGTGACACAAGGTCAATCCCAATCGCTATGCCACCCCAATGCGCAACCCACCAGTAGGCTCAGGAAATTTGAACCTGAAAGCTCTTGAAACATAATACTTTATTTTCGGAACCATCATCAGCTGAACTACCCTAAAAAAATCTAATATTAAATATATAATGTTTAAAATATATATATTATATAATATTAAAAATACAAAATAATTAAATAATAATAATACTAAATACTCTATACTAAAATATTATATAAATTAAAATATATTAATAACATACCATATTCATTTCAGATATTAATAATTACGTCGTAAGGCCTTCCTCTTTGAAAACAACTCCCCTAGTTGCCACCGTGTTCATGTCTGAGCCATTGGATCAAATGTTACACGATTCAAATGTTTTAGGCCATTAGATGTTGAGATTCTACAAGAAGATCCTAGTGAAAATTATGCACCTACACTAGGACGGAGCCTCGGGATATTTTTAGGTGGATTTATATTTATAGATGCATGAGCAAATTCTATTTATAGATGAGGTATATTTATAGATGTATGTGTAAGTTCTATTTATAGATTTCATGTCTATTTATAGATGCATGTCGGCCATTATTATCCCTTAATATTAGTTGGACAATAAACAATAATCTATTCTCAATGAGCACTTGGAAATAGTTAATTGAAGTGGAAAATCAGTTAGCTATAGGAATTTCGAGTTGATTGGTTGGTTGGTGGGACATGCAAGTGGACTTAGTTGTAATTGAGTGATTCGAAGTTATAACAGAGTTGGAACTGCAGTTATGAAAGTTGTAAAGAATTTTAACTCAGTTAAGTGAGTTAAACTCAATTGTGCTAGTTGTAAGTGGCCTCAGACACAACTGAAGATTTACTACTATTAACTGCATGCATGTCAGATCCAGTGGAGACCCAGTTGAGATGTAGGTGAAAGGGACAGTTGACTATTAGTTGTGACATTATCGGTTGCACACATGCAACCACACACACATTGGATGTGCCCATGAGGATTACGCAGTCAAGGAAAGCATGATTCCATTCATTCAGGGCTTTCTATTAGATGGGATTGCGCAATGGAGGCAGGCTGTCTGGAGATGGTAAATTGGCTAAGGAACTTGCCAATTTTTGTATGACAATGTAAGACAGTTAGCTCATGTACAGAGAGCTCTTGCATTAGAGCTTTGTATGTAATTGTTTCATGATCCATGATATAATACATAATAGAAGTTAGTGGGTTTTTTAGCTTTATGCTTTCCCGGTAAATTATCTGTGTTATGTGTGATTGATCTTTCTTCATGATATTGTGATTGGCGATTGTGTTTGAAATTCCACAAAGATTTTGTAGAAGTGATTCTGTATTTAACAGTAGCATATTATTGTTAGATCAGGAGAATCTAGGAAATACATATTTTATATTAAATTTATACATGGTATCATAGCACAAGAAATTGCAATTTTGAAGCAGGAGCTGAGTTTGTTAGTGGAAAGAATTCGAATTTGAAGAAAGGATTTCTTGGCGCTACAGTTGATTCAAGATCGAAATGGCTTTCAATGGCTTTAGGTTAGATTATGCACTCAAGGGAAGCTCGAACTACAATGCTTGGAAGGAAAATATGGAGGCAGTACTCGAAGATAATGGCTTCAAGGAATTCATTGAAAAAGATGTTCCTAAGCTAGATGTTGCAAATGTTGCTAATCTTGATGCATGGAAAAAGAAAGTGGCAAAGGTGAGGAGGATTCTATTGGATGGAGTACGGGACCACATTTTCTCAAGCCTCCATGGTAAAGCCACACCATATTCTATGTGGAAGGCCTTGATGGATCTATTCCAAAGCAACAACGACCATAGGAAATTGGCGCTCAAAGATAAACTCAGAAAGATGAAGATGGAAAAGAGCGACATCATTCCAAAGTATCTCACGAAGTTTGTCCAATTTTGGGATGAATTAGGGAGTGTGGGAATAATTATTGCTGATGATGATTTGGTGAGATTGGCTCTCTTGGGACTTCCTAAAAGTTGGCACAATTATGAAGACTCTGTCAACGGACGGGAAAAATTGCTGGATTGGGAATGACTATGGTCAGATCTGGTGTAGGAGGAGTTCAGGCGAAGCACCAGAGATGGCTCTTCATCAAAGCATGATGATGAAGAGGATTGTGCTTTGGCTTCCAAGGTGAAGAAGGGGAAGGGGAAGAAATTCCATTCTAAATCTAAGTCTAAAATAAATAAGCTGGATATGTCCAAGGTGAAGTGTTTTCACTGTCACGAACATGGGCATCTTGCTACTCTCTGTCCGCAAAAGAAGAAGAACATGAAGGTTGCTGGAGCTGCAGCTGGTGAGGCCCTTGCCTCGCAATTTGAGCTTGACTTATCCTTGATCACATGCATGGTGTCAATTGCATTGGGATTGATGTGGTATTTGGATAGTGGCGCTTCCTTTCACATGACGGGAAATAAGGAACTTTTCAGTGACTTGGAGGAGAAAGATCTCCAAATGCATATAGAGATGGGCGACGATGGACGATATAATGCGACTGGAATTGGTACCATTACCTTTCAGAGGGAGTCAGGTAAACCATTTCAATTGAAAGATGTTATAATGGGTGAAATCCCGAAGTTGGGAAACACTTTTTTGCGGATGGCTAGAATTTGGGTGAAATTTTTAATTTCTCGTTCGAGAAAATATCAACTCCATTTCTCGACCAAGAGTTTTTAAAACTCTCGTCCGAGAGATTTTTAATGTTTCGCCCGAGAGTTTGATTGGGATTGACCAGAGTTAAAATAATCTCAGATGAAATTTAAGTATTTTCTCGTCTGAGAGTTGTATTGACATAAACTCTCGGGGAAACTCTCAGACGAGAGTTAAAAAAACTCTCGAACGAGAGTTTTTTTTAACTCTTGTCCGAGAGTTTTTTTAACTCTCATCAGAGAGTTTTATTCTTATAATAAAACCCCAAAATTTCTGTCTCGCCCATAATTCTGCACTATCGTTTTCATTTTGGAGCTGTCATTTTCGCATTTTCGCAGACTGGAGCTGTCGCCGCTAAGAATTCGAGCCATCGTGATTCTTCTAGCAAGGTAAGTCTCTTCACTTGTTGCACTTGCATAATTTGTCGAGGTCAAATTTCACAAATCAAAAGATTATTCAATTAAAAGGAAGATCGAGAAGCACGGGAGCAAGGTTCTTCACTATGACATCATACTGCAAAATAATCCCTTCACTAGTACTATTCCGACTTCTAAGAAGAAGAAACAATCGCCTAAGGCTAACCCTCCTCCTACAAAAACCTTAAGTCTGAAGCCTACTTAGGTACTGCCTTTTCAATTCTTATTTGTTTTGGAATCCTTTAATTTATTCCTGACATACCGACAACTTCCGTTATGCAACTGCATTTTAGTTAAAAACACTATAGGCTAAAATGTTATTTCTATCGTGCAGACTTACTATAACATGATTGGAACTCAACCACCGACCTTCACACACATATGGCTGTATTAGTGTGTTGTTGCATGGCTGTATGGACATAATTTGGGGGACGGGCATTGTAGGGCACATCCCCTTTCCCTAGGGCATACCTTCTCCTACCCTAGGACATCCCGTGGAAAATGGGGGACATTCAGGGAACTTACCCAACATCCATAGTGATAGCCAGTGATAGTTACTGATAAAGCATAGTCAAGGATTCCTAGTTATAGTTTGAGACCCTTGGAGACCTCGTTAACCTCGTTGGCATCCCTTATTTCAAACCCTCGTGGAGAGGCAGTGATGTTCCAGGCAACGTCGTTGGGGATGGTTTCACTTTCATATATTGGTAAGGTTCTAAAGTGAATGATGGTGGTTGGGGCTTGTTAGCTAGGGTTTCTGGGAACTATTATGTCATTGTCAAGCATGATTTATCTAATGGAAAGAATAGAGTTTTAAATAGGATGGTGGCTCTTGGTAGGCCAACCAGAGGATTTTTCATTCACTTAGATTCCTTCTTGCATCTCAAATGAGGTTTTTACCCTAGATCTGGTGATTTTTTTGGATTTTTTATGACCATTATCAGGGGGTTCCTTCTGCATGATGGTCAAAGCCTCTAGCCTCATCTCTACACTCGCCACTAGAATCCAAGATTGATCGTGAGTCCCCTATAGAATTTTTTGGCTCTCATATGGTGGAAGGTAGCTTGAGGACATGAAATTCCTAAGATAATAATGCACAGTCAAGGATTCAAAGCCACTGATTCTGTAGAAATTCTTGACTTGGTTAAAAAAATAAAAAAAATAAAAAAATTAAATTTGGAAATATAGATCCATATTAGTCTTGAATCTTTCAAATATTGATAGATTTTCATTCGGGCTTTTCTTGATCCCTCTTGGTGCTTATTACATCTGCGTTGAAGATGGATATTTGCTAGTATATATACAAAATGGTGCTCAAGGGAGAATGATTTCTATATATAAAATAAATGAAATCCTTTAATAACACCTAGAGTGAAAAAACATGTTTTGACAATTACATAAAGTCAATGAGCAACTACAGTGTGTTGGGAATTACATCCTTGATGTTACAGAAATACATTTCCAGGAGTGTCTATAGGTTGGGTAACTCTAATGTAATGAGGGTTGATGTTGTCAGTGGACTTGACTCTGTGGTCATGGATATCAGAACTCCACCTCTGATGTGTTAATGCATTTGTTACGTGGTGTGTCATTTCCACTAGCATTGTCAAAAATCAAAATTGATTGGGCTTAAGAAAATTTCCCACAAATGGCTATCCAACACCCCTTAAACAATAACAATATTTACCAAATCCTTCAAAACGTATAATATGTGAAAGTATAATGGCTCAAGGTTTGGGATAAACATAAAGCAACATTGGGTGGCGGATCACCATGGCCCTTGGGCGTTAGGCCCCAATCATCCACAACAATTTTAGGGATAACAATAATTGGTTCCCATCCATGATTGGTAGGTCCAACAAGCTTATTGGCTTTTGGTATGGTGAGACCAATTTTTTGAAAACCACAACCAAAATCAACTATTTAAGGGTTATACCAAACCAAAACAAGAAAGTGGTCCATATAGACTAGTTTTTGAACCAATTTACTAAAAACAACATAAAAAATTAAAAAAATAATTAAAAAATACATATTCATGGACTTCAATGTAAATCCAAATAATTAGACACCAAATATGCAAAGTTTAGGTAGTTGCAATGCATGGAGTTTGTAGTGTGGTTGGGTTTTTTTCCACCCAACTTCTTACCAACAACAACATAGTTAGAGGCATTATCAGTGATAACCTAAACAAGATTCTCCACACCCAGCTTGTGGACAATCACATTTCATAGCTAAAATAACAAGTTTCCATATTTCACCCAGTTAGATGCATTTATTGATCTCAAAAACAAGGATCCTTGTGTGAAAATAAAAAAGGAAATTAATCATGGTAAGAGACTTTCCATCATTCCATCCATTTGAGAAAAAATCGCCTTTTTTTTCCCCATGATTTTTCGATCTCTATAAACTAGTCATTTATGGATTAAACATTTCTTTTTTTTTAATCTATAAAAATGGCCTTTGAAGCTCTTACTAACAACAACTATGAACTCTAGAGTATATTGATAATAAGCTGAGCAGGAAATATATAAGGGGATATCTTCATCATACCATAATTTGGCCATGTACTCATAAGCATATTCCTTGTACTTATTCCAATGGTTTCAATGGTGGGCTAAGTGCAACTAGTAGTGGTGGAGGAAGGTGGAATAAAACCAACAATACTCTCTTGTTTGTGGAATTGAAAGTGAAACTGTGGGATGCTTTTCATGAATGGGAGAAACATGTCTAAATTGTTCCCTAACAATTATAGAGTTGGATGAGGAACCTTGAAAATTATGGCTACATTTCTATACAATCTCTCTCCTTTTCTCTATCTTAGCTTGCATCTCTTTTTGGCCGACCTTTTTCTAATTTATATTACTCAATAAGGGTTTTCATTTCCTTTATAATTTCTATATCCCCCATAGTAAACCTCATCATGGTTTAATTTTCCCTCGAATACTAACTAAGTGTTATTCCAGACTAAAAATCCTAGCATTGGGTGGTGGGTCATCCTAGTCCTTTGGGGTTAGGCCCCAAAAATCCATGCCAAGTTTAAGATTAATAAATATAGGATTTCATCCATTATTAGTAGGTTCAAGAGTATTTTCGACATTTGGTATGTTGATACCCTGTTTTGAAAACTAGAACCAGAATCAACCAGGTCAGGGTCTAACGAAACTAGAATAAAAAACTGGCTTGCATTGTCTTGTTTTTTTGAACCAATTTACCAAAATAATATAAAATGTGAAAAATATTAATTAAACAAATATATATTCATGTATGTCTATGTCACATGGTTTGGGTTCAAATTTGAGTTCGTAAACGATTAAGTTTGATTTGAATTTAAATTTTATGATGAATTTTGTATGAGGTTTTCCATTGCGTTCACACATACATATTATAACACAGAAAACATAAAATGATAAGATCAATATCAATAAAAACATATGAGCAAGCATTTTTATCAATGAACATACATGAAAATCTAGTTTAATCATCCATACTTAGAGAGAAGCCATGTTGAGTAGAGGAACATTGGTTACATCCTTATATGGCATGTAACCTCGGTCCCATAACTTGGTGAGTCACTGTAGCCTTGACCCGTGTCCATGTATGTTTTTATAAACTTGGTTGGTGTTCATATGCTAATATCCATAGCTTTTTCCACCTCAATGCCACATAATTGTAAGCTTTGAACCTTGTCATCGTAACCTGAGCTTCAGAGGAGGATACACTATTTGGTGGGATGAATGGTCCTTCTCCCATGGAAACCATTGCCTTGTCCTCTAGCCTGTTGTCCCTTATCTCTCTCACTCCTCAGCCTTTTCTCACATTCGATGCTCTCTCACCCAAATCGTCATTGGACCCCTTGTTTCTGGTCTCCAATTATAGCTTTGAATTTTATTCCCCATTTGTTTTTAGTGGTTGTTCTCCCAACAAGCCCCTGCTCAATTTTCTACGTATTTTTTTCACTTTAGAAATGCAAAGTGGTGGTAGTTTCCCTCCCTTTTCTTCCTTGCCACCAGCTGTTGGTGATTCCCCTAAGAAAAATTGGAAAAACAAGAAATACATAAAACAAAAAGTTGAGGAATTATCTCTTGTACTAGGAAAAAAATACATAAAACTAAAGGTTAGGAACCATCTCTTGTACTAGGTAAAGATGTGCAATTAAACACCATTCACAAGATTCTTGTACTAGGTAAAGTTGTGTAGTTAAACAACATTCACGAGATGGAAAAATTTGCAGTGGTTCACAAGCAAACACATGTCTATGGTTGTGCTTAGGAAATGAAAATAACCAAACTTCTTGCAGGTTTTGGGACATGCCCCAAAGTCCCTAATCCTTCCAAAAAGGATGGATGGGCTAGCTCACTACAAAAGAGGAGGATGCTCAAAATATTTTAAATGGAAGGTGGTTTTGGGGTTGAAAATACCTCTTTATAAGATAGTGCTCCATTGACTTGGATACTGCTAGAAGAAGATAGCAATCACCCCTATTTGAATTCATATTCCAGGTCTTTCTCTAGTCTTCAAGTCGAAAGACATTTTCAAAGAAATTGGAAACACCCTAGGGTATTTCTTAGAAGTAGATTTATCTTTCTAGCATGCATGCTATATAGCATTAAATATTACACAGACACACACACACACACACATATTAACTAGAAGCGGCCACTCGGCCAATCTTATACTCATGTGACACAAGGTCGATCCCAATCGCTATGCCACCCCAACGCGCAGCCCACCAGTAGGCTCAGGAAATTTGAACCTGAAAGCTCTTGAAACATAATACTTTATTTTCGGAACCATCATCAACTAAACTACCCTAAAAAAATCTAATATTAAATATATAATGTTTAAAATATATATATTATATAATATTAAAAATACAAAATAATTAAATAATAATAATACTAAATACTCTATACTAAAATATTATATAAAATTAAAATATATTAATAACATACCAATTCATTTCAGATATTAATAATTACGTCGTAAGGTGTTCCTCTTTGAAAACAACTCCCCTAACTGCCATCGTGTCCATGTCTGAGCCATTGGATCAAATGTTACACGATTCAAATGTTTTAGGCCATTAGATGTTGAGATTCAACAAGAAGATCATAGTGAAAATTATGCACCTACACTAGGATGGAGCCTCAAGCTATTTTTAGGTGGATTTCTATTTATAGATGCATGAGCAAATTCTATTTATAGATGAGGTATATTTATAGATGTATGTGCAAGTCCTATTTATAGATTTCATGTCTATTTATAGATGCATGTCAGCTATTATTATCCCTTAATATTACTTGGACAATAAACAATAATATATTCTCAATGAGCACTTGGAAATAGTTAATTGAAATGGAAAATCAGTTAGCTATAGGAATTTCGAGTTGATTGGTTGGTTGGTGGGACATGCAAGTGGACTTAGTTGTAACTGAGTGATTCGAAGTTATAACAAAGTTGGAAGTGCGGTTATGAAAGTTGTAAAGTATTTTAACTCAGTTGTGCTAGTTGTAATTGAAGATACACTAGTGAGAGATCAAGTGAATTAATTATTAATTAATTCACAATCAGTGGCCTCACATGCAACTGAATATTTACTACTATTAACTGCATGCATGTCAGATCTAGTGCAGACCCAGTTGAGATGTAGGTGAAAGGGACAGTTGACTATTAGTTGTGACATTATCGGTTGCACACATGCAACCACACACACATTGGATGTGCCCATGAGGATTCTGCAGTCAAGGCAAGCATGATTCCATTCATTCAAGGATTTCTATCAGCTGGGATTGCGCAGTTGAGGTAGGCTATCTGGAGACAGTAAATTGGCTAAGGAACTTGCCAATTTTTGTATGACACTATGAGACATTTAGCTCATGTACAGAGAGCTCTTGGATTAGAGCTTTGTATGCAATTGTTTCATGATCCATGATATAATACATAATAGAAGTTAGTGGTGTTTTTAGCTTTATGCTTTCCTGGAAAATTATCTGTGTTATGTGTGATTGATCTTTCTTCATGATATTGTGATTGGCGATTGTGTTTCAAATTCCGCAAAGATTTTGTAGAAGTGATTATGTATTTAACAGTAGCATATTATTGTTAGATCAGGAGAATCCAGGCAATACATATTTTGTATTAAATTTCTACATGGTATCAGAGCACAGGAAATTGCAATTTTGAAGCAGGAGCTGAGTTTGTTGGTGGAAAGAATTCGAATTTGAAGAAAGGATTTCTTGGCGCTACAGCCGATTCAAGATCGAAATGGCTTTCAATGGCTTGAGGTTAGATTATGCACTCGAGGGAATCTCGAACTACAATGCTTAGAAGGAAAAGATGGAGGCAGTACTAGAAGATAATGGCTTGAAGGAATTCATTGAAAAAGATGTTCCTAAGCCAGATGTTGCGGATGTTGCTAATCTAGATGCATGGCGAAAGAAAGTGGCAAAGGTGAGGAGGATTCTGTTGGAGGGAGTACGAGACCACATTTTCTCAAGCCTCCATGGGAAAGCCACACCATATGCTATGTGGAAGGCTTTGATGGATCTATTCCAAAGTAGCAACGACCATAGGAAATTGGCGCTCAAAGATAAACTCAGAAAGATCAGATGGAAAAGGGCGACATCATTCCAAAGTATCTCACGAAGTTTGTCCAATGTCGAGATGAACTGGGGAGTGTGGGAATAATTGTTGCTGATGATGATTTGGTGAGATTGTCTCTCTTGGGACTTCCTAAAAGTTGGCACAATTATGAAGACTCTATCAATGGATGGGAAAAATTTCCAGATTGGGAACGACTATGGTCGGATCTGGTGCAGGAGGAGTTCAGGCGGAGCACCAGAGATGGCTCTTCATCAAAGCATGATGATGAAGAGGATTATGCTTTTTCTTCCAAGGCGAAGAAGGGGAAGGGGAAGAAATTCCATTCTAAATCTAAGTCTAAAATAAATAAGCTGGATATGTCCAAGGTGAAGTGTTTACACTGTCACGAACATGGGCATCTTGCTACTAACTGTCCGCAAAAGAAGAAAAACATGAAGGTTTCTGGAGCTGCAGTTGGTGAGGCCCTTGCCTCGCAATTTGAGCTTGAATTATCCTTGATCGCATTCATGGTGCCAAGTGCACTGGGATCGATCTGTTATTTGGACAGTGGTGCTTCCTTTCACATGACGGGAAATAAGGAACTTTTAGTGACTTGGAGGAGAAAGATATCCAAATGCATATAGAGATGGGCGACGATGGACGATACAGTGAAACTGGCATTGGTACCATTACCTTTCAGAGGGAGTCAGGTAAACTATTTCAATTGAAAGATTTTATGGGTGAAATCCCGAAGTTGGGAAACACTTTTTGGCGGATGGCTATAATTTGGGTGAAATTTTTAATTTCTCCTCCGAGAAAATAGTCAACTCCATTTCTCGACCGAGAGTTTTTAAAACTCTCATCCGAGAGATTTTTAATGTTTCGCCCGAGAGTTTGATTGGGCTTGACCGGAGTTAAAATGATCCAAGTGGATATTGGTGGTCACCCACCTATTCCACTTTGGGCCCCACCATTGTCTCTTTCAGTTTTTCAGTTTCGGCACAACTTACTATTTTTAGCAGTTTTTTGGGTCCTGAACTTCCGAAGCTGTTTTGAGGCCCTAAACGATGTTTTTTGGGAAAACGGGTAGCAACATGGGTCCATGGACCGATGTTGCTCACTCGAAATTTGTAGTCCTCGGATAGATATTTCTAACGAGGTATGGTACGCGTCAAACGGAGATCGTATGCCACAGTCACGTCCCCGGGAAGTTGAAACACCAATTTACCCAAACGGGGCCCATAGTTTTGGCGCTTCATCTCCTAGGGTTAGGGTTTTGGCTGTTTAGGATTTCCCATTGTTTCTAAATGATAAATAGGCCCTCGAGCCTCATTGTAACTCAGTTCAGAGGCCTGTAGCCGCCACATCTCTTCTCAGAGATAGCTACCAGCGCCCTAGCTAGTTTTATTTCCATTCTGTCTGTAAGCAAATTTCAGCTCTTTGATATTAATGAAATGAAGTGTTATTTCCGCTGCATCTCTGTATTTATGGTTATATGTTTATTCTGTTGCGTTCCTGCATAAATCCGGATCAGTGGTATCAGAGCGGTCTGCTTTTTCTCGATCCTTCTTTGCATGTCCCCAACGAGGCCGGGGTATAAGGAGCTAGGGCTCGATCTGGTGGAACCTTTGCAAGATCAGCCTCGCAAACCTCGACGGATGCCCATGGGGGACGAAAAGAAAGATGAGGGAGCAGGAGATCCTATCAAAATATTGCTCGAGGAGGCCCTCGACAAACAAAGGAACGCGATGATGGATAGCTTTGCTCAGATCCTTCAACGGCTGCCCACCGGCGGCGCATCTGCATCCAGTAGCCACTCTGGAGTTGCGACTCCCTTTAAGGTACAAGTAAATTTTGACATTCCTATATTTGAGGGTCAAATAGACGCAGATGCCGTAGATAGATGGTTGAATCTATTAGAAGGATATTTCTCTGTTCATGACTTTTCAGACCGGGAGAAGATTATTTTTTCACTCCTCAAAGCTACCCCCCTGTCAAGGACTAGTGGGAACCCACCGTGGAGAAAAAGGACGAGACAAAACCCTCTTTATTCTCCTCGTACCCACTTGGAATTCTTTCCGAGACGCCATCAAGGAACAGTACTATCCCGTGGGGAGCTATGAGGACAAGTACATACAATGGACCACGCTGCAACAACAAAGGGATCAAGATGTGCATGAGCTGACGAATCTGTTCCATACCCTGCGCACCAAGTTGGGTATCAAAGATTCAGAGAAACATCTGGTGCTAAAGTATCACAGTTGTCTGAACAGATACATTCACGAGGAAATGGAGTTCCTCGACATCTCCTCGCTTCGTACGACATACCGGTACGCTGCCAAGATTGAGCAGAAATTCAAACAGAAGAAGCGAGACTTTGGATATGCGAATCAAAAGCAAGGGAAAGGTGCTCCCAAACCGCAGAACAAAGGACACAGCCAAGGCATGGCGACTCAAGACAACCTGTCGAAGCCACAAGAAAAGAACAACACCGCAAAGCCAAAGAAGGACATGGGAAAGTGGTGTGAGTTCCATAAGAGCTCCACTCACAACACAAGTGAGTGTTGGGCCAAGCAGTCACTGGTGGCTGAGATGAGGGCTTCTAAGTCAGATGCATGCTCCGACTCTGAATCAGAACTTGACAAGGGGAATGAAAAAGGGAAATAGATTGTTGATGCACGGCCCAATGCCACTGTTGCCACTATGAAGATCCAAAAGGAGGAACCAGAAAATCTAGAGGAGGAGGAACGTCTCTTCCACTCCCAGATGTGGGTAAAGGGCTCCCTGGTACAGTTCATTGTCTACAATGGGAGCCAAAAGAACCTCATTTCAGCAGACATCGTGAGGTAGTTGGGCTTGCTGACCATAGCTCACCCACATCCGTACACCATCGGGTGGCTTCACCAAGGACGAGATCTCCGCGTTAGCCAACAATGCTGCCTTCCTTATAGCATCAAGCCCTTCATGGATGAGGTATTATGTGATGTTTCTCCTATTGATGTTTCTGATGTATTATTAGGACAACCATACTTGTGGAAGCATCATGCTGTGTATGAGTCTTAGCCTCGTGCTGTTATTGTTACTTTGGGAAATAAGTTGTACAGGATACCAGAGGTACCACATCCTGCCGCTATCTCTTTGGTTACTGCAAAACAATGCAGTAAGCTCATTTCCCAAACCAGGAAATTCGTTTTCCTGATGATCCGCCCCCAGGGCAAGAAGAAGACTGTGGCCACGACCTCCAGACAGGGCTCCTCTTCTCGACAACAAAAAATGGATAAGGTTGTGGAGGAGTACGGGGACATCTTCACCTCACCCATAGGGGTTCCTCTGCACTATCAGGTTAAGCACCCGATTGATCTGACCCCAGGTGCGCCGCTACCCAATGGACCAATCTATCGGCGCTCTATTCTAGAGAATGATGAAATCAAGAGGCAGATTCAGGAGCTGCTGTAGAAAGGTCACATCCGACCAAGTTCATTGCCCTGTAGGAGCCCGATCGTGTTGGTACAGAAGAAAGATGGGACGTGGAGACTCTGTATTGAATATTGGGTGCTGAACAAGATCACTATCCGGAATAGGTACCCGATCCCACGGATTGATGACTTTCTGGACCAACTCAAAGGTGCAAAATATTTCAGCAAGATCGACTTGAAGTCTGGGTATCACCAAATACCAATTGAACCCTCTGATGTGTGGAAGACTGCTTTCAGAGCCAAGGAAGGCCTTTTCGAATGGCTGGTCATGCCTTTCGAGTTGACGAATGCTCCCGCAACCTTCATGAGGATGATGGACGACATATTGTAGCCATTCACCAACTCATTTGCAGTGGTGTACTTGGATGACATTCTGATCTTCAGCTAGACTTGGGAAGAGCACCTTCACCACATCCGACAAGTCCTCCAAACACTGTAGCAACACAAGTTGTGTGCCAATTTGGAGAAGTGCACTTTTGGCATGACCCAGGTTCAATATCTGGGATACATTATTGATGAAAGGGGGGTGCATGTGGATCCAACCAAGATCCAAGTCATTCGGGATTGGCCAACCCCAACCACTATAACAGAGCTTTGCAGCTTTCTGGGTCTTGCTAATTTCTACCGTAGGTTTGTGTTGGGATTCTCTCATATCACTTGGCCCTTGAGTCAAGTCACCAAGGGAGGAGCGAGAGAAAAATTATTTTGGTCAGAACCTCAACAGAAGGCGTTCACAGAATTGAAAAATCGCCTCTGTTCTGCCCCAGTGCTCACATTACCAGACTTGCAACAGCCATTTGAGATCGAGACAGATGCCTCTAACTATGCTATTGGGGCAGTTCTTACTCAACAGGGACATCCAGTGGCATATCACAGTGAGACATTTTCTGACACAGTTTGCAAGTATCCCACTTATGACAAAGAAATGTATTCCATTGTGCAAGCTTGTCGACAATGGAAGCATTACATTTTGGGGAAGGAAACAATCATCCACACGGACCATTGACCCCTGCAGTTCATACAGACACAAGGGAAGTTGCAGAATGATCGCCATCAGAAGTGGTCCACATATCTGCAACAGTTTCATTTGAACATCAAGTACAAGAAGGGTAGCACCAATAATGCTGCAGACTGCCTCAGCCGACCACCGATCGTGGCGCTCACCACCGTGCTCAACTCTTGTGGGCACGAGACTTCTGATTGGCCGCTTCTCTATGAGAGTGACCCAGAATTCGGCCACACTTACAAGGCACTCTTGGGGGGCACGCAAGTTCCAAATTTTCACCTCCAAGATGCACTTTTATGTCACCCGGGACACCTTTGTGTTCCTTCAAGCGAGCGTGCCAAGATGATATGGGAAGCACACTACAGTCGAGTCGCTGGGCATTTCGGGGTCGAGAAAACAGTAGCAATACTACAGAAGTATTTCTATTGGCCGAACCTTCGAAAGGATGTCGAGAAGCACATCAGATCTTGCACTGCTTGTGCCATTGCCAAGCCGACCATCAAGAAGCAAGGCCTATATACTCCACTACCTACCCCTAGTCGACCATGGGAATCCATCTCCATGGATTACATGTCGGGCCTGCCTTCTACTAAGAATGGAAATGACCGTGTTTTCGTGGTCGTTGACAGATTCTCGAAGATGGCCATCATGGCGGCCTGTAAGAAGAATATCACAGCAGAAGCCACTGCTAAACTCTTCTTTGAACGAGTGTGGATGCACTTTGGGATCCCACAGTCTATCATATCAGATCGAGATAGCAGGTTCCTCAGCACATTTTGGTCCAGCCTCTGGTCAATGTTGGACACAAAGCTCACCAAGTCCACAGCTTTCCATCCCCAAACAGATGGCCAGACAGAGGTCGTCAACAGAATGATTGTACACATTCTGCGCATGTACAATTCAAATCATCCATGCACATGGGACGAGAGCCTCCCCTATGTACAACATAGTTATAATCGGGCTCTCCACAGTTCAATCGGCCATAGCCCCTTTCAGGTGGGCTTGGGATTCCAGCCACTATGTCCCATTGACGTAGCCATGCCATTTGCAGCTGCTCAGGCCAATTCATCTCATGTTCAGTCTGAAGTTGACAAAGCAAGTAGCTTCATCGAGCACATTCAACACATCCGCCAACAGGTTCATGATATATTGGACAGAGCCAATGCCAAGTACAAGCAATGCCATGATCAACACCGGGTGCCACACAACTTCCAAGTGGGCAACAAAGTATGGCTACATTTGCAGAAGGAGCGCCTCACTGGACCCCATCGCAAGATTTGCCTGCTCCGATACGAGCCATACACCATCACCAAGGCTGTAGGGAACAATGCCTTCGAGCTCAGTATTCCACCATTCCTTCGTCTGCACCTAGTCTTCAATGTGGATCGCCTTCGTCCTTACTTCCCACCTCTACTGGGCACCTCTGACATTGTAGAACAACTCACACCAACAGAGTTAAACCCAGACTGCATGGAACAGGCCACCACAGATTGTATCATGGACATGCAAATCAAGAACACTGACCAACAGAAGATCCAACTGTATCAGGTTGTCAAAGCTGGCCAACTCCTGTACCGAGGAAAGTGGCTCACCAAGGACCAAGTTCAGCAGAAATTTCCTCATCTCATGGAGGAACTTAACGCAATGGGGACCATTGCTTCCTAAGGGGGGAAGGAATGATCCAAGTGGATATTGGTGGTCACCTGCCTATTCCACTTGGGGCCCCACCATTTTCTCTTTTAATTTTTCAGTTTCGAAACAACTTACTATTTTTAGCAGTTTTTCAGGTCCTGAACTTCTGGAGCCGTTTTGAGGCCCTAAACGAGGTTTTTTTGGAAAACGGAGAGTAAAATGTGTTTCTGGACCAATGTTTCTCACTTGAAATTTGTATTCCTCAGATAGATCTTTCTAACGAGGTATGGTACGCGTCAAACGGAGATCGTATGACAAAGTTATGTACCCGGGAAGTTGAAACACCAATTTACCCAAACGGGGCCCATAGTTTTGGCGCTTCATCTCCCAGGGTTAGGGTTTTGGATATTTAGGATTTCCCATTGTTTCTAAATAATAAATAGGCCCTCGAGCCTCATTTTAACTCAGTTCGGAGGCCTGTATCCGCCACATCTCTTCTTAGAGATAGCTACCAGCGCCCTAGCTAGTTTTATTTCCATTATGTCTGTAAGCAAATTTCAGTTCTTTGATATTAATGAAATGAAGTGTTATTTCCACTGCATATTTGTATTTATGGTTATATGTTTATTTTGTTGCTTTCCTGAATAAATCTGGATCATAAAATACTCTCGGACGAGAGTTAAGTATTTTCTCGTTCGAGAGTTGTATTGACATAAACTCTCGGGGAAACTCTCGGACGAGAGTTTTTTTAACTCTCATCCGAGAATTTTTTTAACTCTCTTCCAAGACTTTTGTTCTTATAATAAAACCCAAAATTCCTGTCTCGCTCGGAATTCTGCACTATCGTTTTCATTTTGGAGCTGTCGTTTTCGCGTTTTCGCAGATTGGAGCTATTGCCGCTGAGCATTCGAGCCATCGTGATTCTTCTAGCCAGGTAAGTCTCTTCACTTGTTGCACTTGCTTGATTTTTCAAGGTCAAATTGAAAAAATCCAAATATTATTCAATTAAAAGGAAGATTGAGAAGCACAGGAGAAAGGTTCTTCACTATGACAGCATACTGCAAAATAATCCCTTCACTAGTAGTATTCCGACTTCTACGAAGAAGAAATAGTCGCCTAAGGCTAACCCTCCTCCTACAAAAACCTTAAGTCTGAAGCTTGCTCAGATACTGCCTTTTCAATTCTTATTTTTTTTGGAATCCCTTAATTCATTCCTGACATACCGACAACTTCTGTTATCCAACTGCATTTTAGTTAAAAACACTTTAGGCTAAAATGTTATTGCTATCGTGCGGACTTACTATAACATGATTGGAACTCGACCACCGTCCTTCACACACATATGCCTGTATTAGTGTGTTGTTGTATGGCTGTATGGACATACTTTGGGGGACGGGCATTGTAGGGCACATCCCCTTTCCCCGGGGCATACTTTCTCCTACCCTAGGACATCGCGTGGAAAATGGGGGACATTCAGGGAACTTACCCAACATCCATAGTGATAGCCAGTGATAGTTACTGATAATGCATAGTCAAGGATTCCTATTTATAGTTTGAGACCCTTGGAGACCTTTTTAACCTCATTGGCATATATTATTTCAAACCCTCGTGGAGAGTCAGTGATGTTCCAGGAAACGTCGTTGGGGATGGTTTCACTTTCATATATTGGTAAGGTTCTAAAGTGAATGATGGTGGTTGGGGCTTGTTAGCTAGGGTTTCTGGGAACCATTATGTCATTGTCAAGCACGATTTAGCTAATGGAAAGAATAGATTTTAAAATAGGATGGTGGTTCTTGTAAGGCCAACCAGAGGATTTGTCATTCACTTTAGATTCCTTCTTGCATCTCAAATGAGGTTTTTATCCTAGATCTGGTGATTTTTTTGGATTTTTTTACGACCATTATCAGGGGGTTTCTTCTGCATGATGGTCAAAGCCTCTAGCCTCATCTCTACACTCGCCACTAGAATCCAAGATTGATCGTGAGTCCCCTATAGAATTTTTTGGCTCTCATATGGTGGAAGGTAGCTTGAGGACATGAAATTCCTCAGATTATAATGCATAGTCAAGGATTCAAAGTTACTGATTCTGTAGAAATTCTTGACCTGGTTTAAATTAAAAAAATAAATAAAAATAAAAAAATAAATTAAATTAAATTTGGAGATATAGATCCATCTTAATCTTGAATCTTTCAAATATCGATAGATTTGCATTCGGTCTTTTCTTGATCCCTCTTGGTGCTTATTACATCTGGGTTGAAGATGGATATTTGCTAGTATATATACAAAATGGTGCTCAAGGGAGAATGATTTCTATATATAAAATAAATGAAATCCTTTAATAACACCTAGAGTGAAAAAAACTTGTTTTGACAATTACATAAAGTTAATGAGCAACTACAGTGTGTTGGGAATTACATCCTTGATGTTTCAGAAATACATTTCCAAGAGTGTTTATAGGTTGGGTAACTCTAATGTAATGAGGGCTGATGTTGTCAGTGGACTTGACTCTGTGGTCATGGATATCAGAGCTCAACCTCTGATGTGTTAATGCATTTGTTAAGTGGTGTGTCATTCCCACTAGCATTGTCAAAAATAAAAATTGATTGGACTTAAAGAAAATTTCCCACAAATGGCTACCCAACACCCCTTAAACAATAACAATATTTACCAAATCCTTCAAAACATATAGTATGTGAAAGTATAATGGCTCAAGGTTTGGGATAAACATAATGCAACATTGGGTGGTGGATCACCATGGACCTTGGGGGTTAGGCCCCAATCATCCACAACATTTTTAGGGATAACAATAATTGGTTCCCATCCATGATTGGTAGGTCCAACAGGCTTATTTTCTTTTGGTATGGTGAGACCAATGTTTTGAAAACCACAACCAAAATCAACTATTTAAGGGTTCTACCAAACCAGAACAAGAAAGTGGTCCATATAGACTAGTTTTTGAACCAATTTACTAAAAACAACATAAAATATTAAAAAAATAATTAAAAAATACATATTCATGGACTTCAATGTAAATCCAAATAATTAGACACCAAATATGCAAAGTTTAGGTAGTTGCAATGCATGGAGTTTGTAGTGTGGTTGGGTTTTTTTCCACCCAACTTCTTACCAACAACAACATAGTTAGAGGCATTATCAGTGATAACCTAAACAAGATTCTCCACAACCAGCTCGAGGACAATCACATTCCATAGCTGAAATAACAAGTTTGCATATTTCATCCAGTTAGATGCATTTATTGATCTAAAAAACAAGGATCCTTGTGTGAAAATAAAAAAGGAAATTGATCATGGTAAGAGACTTTCCATCATTCCATCCATTTGAGAAAAAATCACCTTTTTTTCCCCATGATTTTTCAATCTCTAGAAACTAGTCATTTATGCATTAAACATTTTCTTTTTTAATCTATAAAAATGGCCTTTGAAGCTCTTACTAACAACAACTATGAACTCTAGAGTAGATTGATAATAAGCTGAGTAGGAACTATTGAAGTGGATATCTTCATCATACCACAATTTTTCCATGTACTCACAAGCATATTCCTTGTACTTATTCCAATGGTTTCAATGGTGGGCTGAGTGCAACTAGTAGTGGTGGAGGAAGGTGGAAGAAAACCAACAATACTCTCTTGTTTGTGGAATTGAAAGTGAAAATGTGGGATGCTTTTCATGAATGGGAGAAACATGTATAAAGTGTTCCCTAACAATTATAGAGTTAGAGGAGGAACCTTGAAAATTATGGCTACATTTCTATACAATCTCTCTCCTTTTCTCTATCTTATCTTGCATCTCTTTCTGGCTGACCTTTTTCTGATTTATATTTCTCAATAAGGGTTTTCATTTCCTTTATAGTTTCTAGATCCTCCATAGTAAACCTCATCATGGCTTAATTTTCCCTCGAATACTAACTAAGTGTTATTCCAGACTAAAAATCCTAGCATTGGGTGGTGGGTCATCCTAGTCCTTTGGGGTTAGGCCCCAACAATCCATGCCAAGTTTAAGATTAATAAATATAGGATTTCATCTATTATTAGTAGGTTCAAGAGTATTTTCAACATTTGGTATGTTGATACCCTGTTTTGAAAACTAGAACCAGAATCAACCAGGTGAGGGTCTAATGAAATTAGAATAAAAAACTGGCTTGCATTGTCTTGTTTTTTTGAACCAATTTACCAAAATAATATAAAATGTGAAAATATTAATTAAAAAAATATATATTCATGTATGTCTATGTCACATGGTTTGGGTTCAAATTTGAGTTCGTAAATGATTAAGTTTGATTTGAATTTAAATTTTATGATGAAGTTTGTATGAGGTTTGCCATTGTGTTCACATATACATATTATAACACAGAAAACATAAAATGATAAGATCAATATCAATAAAAACATATGAGCAAGCATTTTTATCAATGAGCATACATGAAAATCTAGTTTAATCATCCATAGTTAGAGAGAAGCCATGTTGAGCAGAGGAACGTTGGTTACATCCTTATATGGCATGTAACCTCGGTCCCATAACTTGGTGAGTCACTGTAGCCTTGACCCGTGTCCATGTATGTTTTTATAAACTTGGATGGCATCCGTATGCTAATGTCCATAGCTTGCTCCACCTCAACGCCGCATAATTTTAACCTTTGACCCTTGTCATCGTAACCTAAGCATGTGTTTCTATATGTCCTTGTGTCCCTGTAACCTTAACCTTGTAACCTTGCACTTTGACACAAACCATGTCCTCATAGAGACAATTTAACTTATTGCAAAGGAAAATAGGAGAGGTTTTAATTGGGATTGTAAATCAAATTTGGAAATTTTGAGGTTAATAACTCAGATTTTTTAGGATACAGGAAATAGATCTAAAAAAGTATTAACATTAAATTTTTATATGAGATTGCTAGCAAAATTCCAAACATTGGAAAATTCTTACCATACTTTTTATACCATATAACTAATATTGTTGTTGGCTTCAAAATGTTGGAGCTATAGTACCTGTTATCCATTGGTTGATGACATGGCTGTCGATTGATAATTTGTTTTCTAATTTGTTTATGAGGGGCATAAATTTGATTTGATACTATAGCAACAATGGCATCAGGAGAGCTCTCCAGAGACCCCTCCATGAGAGGAGGATTATCAGGTACATTGGTTGTTTAGTTATGTCATGTTTTCAAGTAGGTTATATTTATTGTTCGTTGTGAAAAATTGATTAATGTGAAATTTTTTTGTCCTGCACAAGTGGACGCACTCATATGACTCGTGCACCCAGACAGGAAATCGAACAAGAGGAGCCCCATATACCTGTTCCCATTCGTCCCCAATTTCATAAAGCCCATTCTAAAAATTATATTATACACGGTATAGGTACACATTAGATCAATTGATAGTTAAAATGTTCAATTTTACGTTATATTCAATGTTGACCAGGTGATTTTTTTTTCAAATAATATGTGTTTAATGTGAAAAAAGTATGCTCCATAGGTGTAAATGTAGGAGTTGGGGTTGGCCCTATTGCTGGTGAGGGTCAAAGAAGAACAATGTCTCAGTCTATGGCATCCATCCCACACTTGGATACTTCTCCTCCAGGTAAAATCTAAAGGAAAATTTATTGTTTGATGTATGTTTAATGTGAAACTTATTGTGTGTCTCATGTACTTGTGTTATAAAACAATTTAATGTTTTGTACAGTGGGTGTTAGAGACAGTCGTTCCTCGGAAGGGAACAATAGCGAAGAGGAAGAGATAGTTTTTACACGAGGTATTTTCAAATGACCAGACAATTTTTTTAAATACAAATTTTCCTTATAAATTATTTAATTTTTAATATGTGTAATAATTTAACATGTTATATGTGGTGGTGGTCACCCTCCTAGGGGGAGAGGTCATAGGGTGCATGAGTTTGCTTGAAATCCAAGCTATGATCCCCTTTACACCCATCCCGGTGATATTCCTGAGCAGATGCCTTAGGAAGATACCATCTCCTTACTTATTGCTGATGGGATGAGGGAGCATTCCATGAGATTGCGCAATGAATTGCAAAGTTTCAATCTCTCTACCCCTAGTCAAAATTGTCTCCAAATTGTTATGCACAATTTGAAGAGTTTGACAGAGACTTATCTTGGGGTTGGACCATCAACCCAAGTTTTTTTTACATGATGTGTAGGAGGAGAGCGTCAGTGATTGGTATCCACTCCTACAATGAAGTTAAAAGTAGGGTCACTAAAGAAATGGCCTTGTAGTGTTTGACTTGCGGCCTGAAGACAAAAAACATCTGAAGGTTGCAAGATTCAATGATCCCAATATTGCGCCTTATATTTATGAGAAGTTCCTGTATGCATAAAGGAAGTTCCCAAATAATGATGAGGTGCCGCAATATTTTGTTAGGATTTTGTTTGCTCAATTTCGAGAGCACATGGACCCTAACTATACAGATATTAGGTCCAAATTCTATGGAGGTAGAAAAGGTTGTACATATGAACGACCTGATGCTATGTGAGATGTTGGGTTTTGGCCTCCAGCACCTCGTTTAGCACCTCGACCACCTAGGGTAGTTACACTTCCAGATGAGTTAGCCCTTATCTCCAATGTTGCATCACAAATGAGGGAGAAGATACAAGAACATGTTGTATCTACTTTAGGAGGGGTGGAAGTCGGCTTAGGGACAAGCCAACCTTCATCTAGTGTAGGAGTTCGTTCATTTGTGAGTATTCTAGATGACGTGTTGAGGGAGATGGAGTGAGATGAGCTTATGGAGTATGAATCCTCATGTGGAGACCTCTATGAGCGATCCATTACACAAAAAATGCACACCATGGGCAAGGTATGTACAAGCATGTTTTGATCTATTTTAAAATACACATTTATAAGATGAACTAGAGTGCATGTAACATGTTTTTTTGGTGTATATACATTTAGTCTCCAAAAACTTACGCCAATATATTTATTTAACTTATGCAGTTTACAACATTCTTAAAACAACATTGCCTTGTCCCCGATCCTCATTATGTAGATCATGGACATGATCATGTACAGGTGCCACATTCATTACTATCTATCTATATATTTTTACGTCAAATTGAAATTGAATTTATGTCACATAATTTTATATGGTATGAGTCTTAACATTATGGAATTTTTAGGTTAGCGCTACACATCAAGGGCTACCTGAAGAGATTATTCCTTCTCAGTTTCTAGTCGTGACACAGGTATCGATACTTTTCGTTAAGCATATTTATAATGTTTATTATATTGATTTTCACAAACTTTTCTATTAACTTTTGTTTCTACTTTTCAGGCTACATATAATGGTGAGATGATGCAAACTGAGCCTCAAGAAGATCGTGTAGGCTCTGGGTCAGAGAGTCTACATTAAACCATGGTAACCTCTTACCATTTCTTCATTGGTATCATTTCCACATGATAAACAGGCCATCCAGTGAATTTATAGATAGTTGAGAGGTTCCTTTATGTATCTAGTGAATGCTAAAACTAATATTTAATTTTCAGTAAAAACTTTGAGCCATAGTCAATTAACTAGGTTACTGACAGTATAGGTGCTTCATTTGGCTTAAAGGAATATGCACATTTGTTTCCTTGACCATTTCAGACACTCTCACAATGTCAATATGTCGTAGTTCCTAATAAAGTAAAAAATAAGGAAGCCCAACGACGGAATTCCCTGCAAAATAAGGAAGCTCGTGCACAAAAAGCAAACATACCAAGATATTTCATCTCTCACCATGGCCTTATCAGGTTACTCATGGTACAAGCTCTAAACAAAGCAAGAAAATCCTGGGAAGAATTCATTGCAACTCCAATGGTTGCAACTTCACTAAATGAGCCCAATGTTATGTGACTCCACCCATTGCAATTGCGAAATAGGAAGAATATATTGTCATGAATCCCTTGGCTACAAAGTACATACTAATTCATATTAAGGAAGAATAGACAAATTCTATTACACCATAGAAGTATAGTGATATTGAAGTTGAGATAATTACTAGTAAACCAACCACTAAGAGAATTAGAGGGCATCAAAATAGGCCCCCCTGTGTTCCAGGAAAGAAGAGGATATGATACATTCCTACCACCACCCAAACTCCTGCTGCTCCAAAAAAACAAGTAAGGGCGGAAGAAATCCTAGAACACTAGGAAGACACTACCCCTACTGAAACATAAGAACTAGTAGAGTCAGTGACCTAGGGTTGGAAGAATTTGGTCTGGTGGCCTTGCTACTCCATAATAACCAGCAAGGAGTGCTCTACACTACATATTGTTGCTTCAAAACTATTTTCCTGTAATAATGTGGATGTGATCTCTCAATGGAAACTCTGTAGCTATGACAGTGGACTGCATTCCCCAACTATTTATAGGCCTATCACTTAGAGCCTTAGGTGCATAACTGCCAGATGTATTGCATTAATAGCACTTGTGGTGGCCTAATAATGGTTATGGAAGACTATGGAATCAATATTCCTTAAAAGACAAAATTGCAGATCATGCTTCCCTTGTGACAAGTTTTCATCTATCCAATACAGACCTTTAACAACAATCATTTGGAAAATAGTATGTGCTCTCATGTGATGGAAAATGGGAGTTTCAAGAAAAGGGGGCAGTATGTGGTTTGACAGAGTTCACAAAAATCCTCTTCAGGACAGCTACACATATCTCGTGGTAGATCATGTCCATTGTTGCATCAAAATTGATGACATTTTTCATTTACAAGTACCCAGGTTCTATTGTAGCCCATCAATGACAATATTCCATCCTGCAAACATTTTGGTTTCAAGGTTTCCTAGTTTTGCATGATGACTAATCACAGAGGAAAGGACCATTGTATCCATGAGGTGGCTGCATTAATTCACTAATTTCAACTAGCAACCTTATTTTGGCACATGCTACAACAAGATAGGAAATGAATAAGCTCTACTGAGCAGTAGTTTAGAGTAGAATAAGCTCTTTTGAGTAGCAGTCTTCAATTCTTAGATTCATAGGCTTTAATGTCTTGTGTTGTGCTTTGAAGGTTTATTCATAATGAAAAATTTGTGATCTCATTAAGGACTTAATCCTTCATGCCAATACTTAAACACTATATGCTCAATCTGGGCACAAGTTTTCACAACAAGTTCTTATTTTCATTGTCCATGGCATGAACAATGGTAATCCATTATATTACCATGCAACCCCCGGGAATATTGATATTTAGGTCTCGGCTTTGTTCTCCGTCCCATATATTAAATTTGAAGGGAAAACTTGGTAGAGATGTCACAATGTTGCAAACTGGGATCCTTGTGCTCCATTTGTAGTTCATCAATCTGTAATAATATCTCCCTGCGAGCTTCATTATGCTCTAGTAAGACATTGTTGGGGAGCGATTTCATGTTCTAGTATAGCTCTATTATACATAGATATTAGTTTTGGCACCCTAAAGTATGGCCTGAATCAATCACCCACTCAACCATAGAGGCCAAGACCTCCTCATCAACCTGCTCATCATGTTGAACACGAAATTCAATATCAACATAGTTGATTTCCTGTTGTATAGGAGCAGGGGTTTGGGAATGATATCTTTTTGCTTCCTTATGAGCTTGAAGTGTGCCTTGAGCACTCCCTTCTACTTGAGAAGAGGACCCTCAACAGGATTTGGCTATTTTTCGTGGCATTGGAGTTGTCAACCAGGGGAGTAATCAAGTATGGGTATGCACAAAGTTGAAGACTTCAAATGGATATAGCCATGTCCAACAAGAAGGAGATTCAATGGTGTAAACACCAGGTAAGGCTGAGCGTAAATGAATTTAAAGTTGGAGAGGAGAAGGTTTAGGGTTGTGGGCACCACCGAAGGAGGTAGGAATAATACTATGGCTCATAGAGGCTTCCCAAAGTGCAAGGGGAACCCAATTATCTGACTGTGTAAGCAAAATCTTGAGTTCACAAATTAATTTCCCTACTTTGACAATTGCAAATTTGATTTATCTAAAATAGGCTATAATAGTGGAATAAGCCAACCATGCATTAAGGAAATTTTGTAGACACAATACTTATTTTGTCTGGGATCATTTGGATCAATGGGATACTTTGCATCGTAGAGTACCAAATGAGAACATTTTGGGCATTTTCTCCCACCAACACAAATTTATTTTTTATAAAATAATTCATTATTCTCTCGTGCACATAATATCTTCGATAAAAATTCATGAACACTTGAAAGAGGGGGGTCATTTGACCAATATTTTATGCCAAAATTTACAAATGTCTCATAAAAGAATTGGAATTCTACATGGTATTGGCAACAACATGTGTCTTGAACAGTGATAGGCCTGACATACCATGGTTTAATCTTCACAAATGTGCTAAGGGAAACCTTCACATCAGTATTACTCTCCATCAAGTTCTGGAATAATTCTACTTGACTGACCTGTGTTATATGTTTGGCATGAGATTCATAATTTCCCTTAGATATACAACGTCGCACAAAATCATTTTCATTTGGCGACACATGAGAATTCAAATCCCAAAACTCTTTAACCCTAACCCTCACACCATCAAGAAGTCTATCATGATATGGACATGTGAAGATATTAGCCCAACATGAAAGTCCATCATTCTCATCTAATTGAATTCTAAATTTTGTATGCCTCCATAAACTTTTTTTTGATGTTTTAAACAATTTTGAAGTTGCTAACATCGACTGACTTGATGAAGTTCGTTTCGTGACTACACCTGTTAAAAGTGCTCTACGAGCATTCTTTTCAACTTGATATCGCATTTTGGCTAGTGTGGCAAGCGCCGACGTCACATTTTTTGGCACCATTTCATTTGCTAAAACCTCTTTCTCACTTTTAATGCCCAATAGTTCCATAGCATTTTTGAGAGATTTTTGCTTTAAAAATCCACGTAACATCTAAGCTTGTGCTATGATAGATTTACCTTCAAAAATATGTTTCAAGCCCCAAATTTACTTTATCTCGAACTATCCTTTCAGCCATTGGTGGTCCCAATTCTTCAATTTTAGTTGGATCCATATTTTCTAGAAACTTGTATTTGTATACAACGTTCTTGGAACTTCCAATTAATTGCAGTGAAATTTGGGGTGTGGTAGTATCTTCTTGTGGTTCTGATGTTGTCCCTGCATTTAAAAAAAAAAAAAAAATACTAACTTCTAATTTGAAATTGACATATACATATTTTTAATTTTAAAACTATCTTGAACTACAATGTTTAAAAAAAAATACAATATTCAAATTGAAGAAACTATTGACTCGCAAGTGAGATCGATATCAATATTCTCTTGGAAATTTGTGTTTTCAATATTCTAGTTAAAAAGTTCCTCAACATTTCTCATTTCCTCGTCATTGTCATGCACCTCTACATCTCTTTCACGATGCTCTACCTCCACATTTTTTTCATGGCTTAATCTTTCCCTTTCCTCTCGCCTATTTTTTTTTGTAATCTCTCATTTTTATCCGCTGAATCAGTTCTTTTTCGATCGTGCCTTGATAGGAAATTCCTTTGGTTTCCCATGTTCACAAAATTGGAAACCTAAAATCAAATTCTATTTGGACCAAATACCCAAAAAAACATAAAGACTTCAGAATAAGTACTTCATGCTTTCAATAAGAGAGAAAATTAAAAATAAATAATTAAATTCATAAAGACATTTTGCAAAAATACTTCATGCCTTCATAGAGACATTTTGCAAAAATACTCCATGTCTTCATAGAGACATTTTGCAAAAATACTTCATGCATCCATGCACCCAAAAAACCTTCAACAAAAAAATTTTCCAAAAAACATTTTGCACCTAGAAAAACTTTCAAAAAAAAATTCGCCAAAAATATTTCACACCCAAAAAAACTTAATTTTTTTTTTTTTTTGCCAAAAATAATTTTGCACCTAGAAAATATTTTCACCTTGGCAGAAAAAGAATTCAGATCCTCGCACCTTCGCATTTTTCAAACCCTCGCACCTTCGCAATTTTCGCTGGTTCAGAATGGCGTGTGGAATTAATCTCTCGAACGAGAGTATTTATATACAACTCTCGCCCAAAAGATTGCGTGTTCGCCCAAAAGATTGTGTCAGATTTCAATTAAGATTTAATAAAATCTCATCGGAGAGATTAAAAAACTCTCCTCTGAGAGTTTAATAAACTCTCGGACGATACTTTATTAAACTCTCGAACGAGAGTTGGCCATGGCTAAACTCTTAGCCGAGAGTTTGCTTGGGTAAAATCTCGGGCGTAAACTCTCGCCGAGAGTTTTTAAAACTTTGAGCCGAGAGTTTAGCCATGCAGTTAAATATAACATGTGGTGGTTTAAACTCTCGGTCAAGAGTTTAATAAATATCTCGCCCGAGAAATGATCGCAACTGAGAGTTTCTGGTCAACGAAAAACCCAGAAAATTCTGCAGTTTTTAGTAACCTACAACTTTGGAGGGGCGAAATACCTACAAAAACAAAATGTTATATGTTGGACCTGGTACCATTAGATTCATCTATGAATCTAGTTTCTGATGATGTAATATTTTTTGAGTTTCATTAAAAATTTCAATTTGTTATTAATTTTATACTAAACTGTGTCACTGTGGAATTTCATTGTTCTGAAAATTGCACTGAATGAAAATTCAATAACTTTAAAATGGCAAAACCAAAAAAATCAGAAAAATAATATTGCAATTCCTCTCCCTATCTTCATCAAAAGGGTACTCTCATTTTTCTTATTGACGATCACATTGAAAAGAAAATCTAGGGCTCATAAAATATACTGAAACATCATCGTTTTTTTGTCTTCGTCCATTTCAAAAAATAATAAAAAATAGTAATTTAATTTGAAAATGACCGAAAAATAGTCAATTCACTAGTGCAATATATGTAGATTATCATGATATGGTTTATTTCCAAAAAATGAATAACCTTCCCTAAAAAAGGTTAGGGTTCAAAAAGTGACTATTTATGTTTGCCCGAAAATTTCAAGTATATGCAGTTAGTAAACAACAAATTTACCCCTCTATATGTCAATATTTGTTTTTTTTTAATATGAGTATGGAGGTAAGACAATTCTCTACAAATCTTATTTTTATGTCAAAGCGTAATTTTCATTGAAAAAGTGAGTTTAGTGGAGTTGAAGTTGTAAAAACATAGAAAATTACAATTTTCAATGTAAATAAAGGGCAAAAAGTGTTTCCCAACTTCATGTTTTCACAATGCATGTTCCTGTGTCCGAAGTAAAATTTGGTCTTAGTCACAATGTTGGAGGACAAAGGCTATGACGTTGTTTCTAGTGATGGAAAATCTTCCCGTGACATAAAAACAATGTGTCAAGCCAAGATGATATGGATTCGAGTTAAGAATCTCTACAAGCCGGGAGGTAGATGGTTGCGCCGCCATGAGTCTGGAAAGGCAAGTGGTGAGCCCTGATGAGGGCAAATTATGGCATAGGCGATTGAGCCATCTTCATCATGGAGGCTTGAAAGTCATGCAACAAATATCTACTAGATTTGCAATGGGAACACTTGCTCGCTTAGATCAAGGCAAGGGTTGCACCATGGGGAAGTATGTAAAGTCCACCTTTCTGCGAAAAGGAGAACCATGCTTCATAGATCCTTGAGAGAGTTCACACGGACCCGTGTGGAAAATTTCTGCTGTTTGGCCGCCAAGAAAAACAAGTACTATGTTATTTTTTTTTATGACTTTTCTCAGAATGCCGGATCTTCTTCATGCGGAAGAAGGATCAAACACTCTCAAAGTTCTGTGAGTTTAAGCCATCAGTGGAGAAAGAGTCGGGGAAGAAAGTGAAGGCTCTGAGGAGCGATAATGGTGGAGAATACATCTCTAACGAATTCAAATACTTCTGCAGCAAAGAAGGAATTCGAAGAGAAGTCATAATGCCTCATAACTCACAGCAAAATGGGGTCGCGAAGAGGAAGAAAAGAATGATCGTGGGTGCAACACAAGCGATGTTGCATGAGCAGGGCCTACCAATGCATTTGTGGGCGAAAGCATGCAACACTGCGGTTTATGTGCAAAATAGTTGTCCTCATAGAGTACTTAGCATGAGTACACCTGAAGAAGCTTTCACTAGTAAGAAACAAGATGTTTCACACTTTAAGATTTTGGCTCATATGTTTATGTGCATGTGACCAAGAACACTAGGATGAAGTTGGAGCCGACTGCTGAAGTTGGGATATTTGTGGGGTACACAAAAACACCCCATAATTACCATGTGTATTTTCCTAACAGTAAGATGATTGTTATGTGGCGGGATATAAAATTCGATGAGGGGAAAGCCATCTGGTTGTCGCTTGAGAGGGAGCTAGACTTGCATGCAAAAGAGGAATTGTTGGTTCCCAAAGATGAGTCTCTAGATGTGGATCAGCCACAGGAGGAGGTTCATGGAGTAGAGGAGTCCACTCATACAGATCCAAACATCAAAACTGGAAGAAGGTGTACCATAGAAGCTGATAGGCTCAGACTTGATGTTGCACACACTATTTTCTTCACATTTCATGAAATTCGACACTTGGTTCTGATGCTGAGACTAAATGTCAAATTTCTCAAATTTTTCCAGGTTTATCCGCTCAAACTGCCGCTATACCGACGTTTATAGAAAAGTGTCGCAATATCGGTCTTAGTGTTCTAATTGCGACGTTTGAGGAAGACGTCGTAAATCACGACACCATGGCCCAAAGCCGCGCTAAACAGACGATCACCACGCAAGTGCTACATTACTGTCCAGTGCCATTGCTACGTTTGAGGCACTGGCGTAAATAGCGACGTTTTACCGCCGTACGCGTATAACGACACTTATATGCGTGCTACATAAAAATACGAAACTTATATGTGCGCTACATAAAAATTCGAAACTTATATGCGCGCTACATAAAAATGATTTTATTGTTTCGTATCCGTCGCAATAGCTACATTAACGTCTGATATCACGCGCGCATTCGCCCTCCGCTCTTGCAGAACAACATTTCGCTCTCTCTCATTCACCCTTATCTCTTTGGCACGTATTTTCTCGCTGTTTGCTCCCTCAAATTTAATGGTAAGTTATTACTGTAGGCCCTTCCTCCTATAGTAGGGTTGAATCTATTTGGGTTTTTTTGGTCAATTCCATTGGATTGTGTTAGGCTATAGAGTTCTCTCTAGATGTCAAGAATCAAGATTCAATACCTCCTCTATTATCTTCATCACCCAATACAAGATTTAAATTTTTCCCAAAGAAACGCTTATTAATTTGCAAGCCATTATTTCTCCCTGCTTTAAAAACCCTACATTTAAATGAAAAAAAGCATTGCATTTCAACTAAAAAAATATATTAATGTTCAAATGTACATGTGTGCTACATTAACGTTTGATATCACGCGCGCATTCGCCCTCCGCTCTTCCAACAACATTCTCGCCCCCTCGCATTCGCTCGCCTCTCTTGCGTATCAAAGATTCACCCTCGCATTCGCCCCGAGTTCTGTGCAGTATCAGATTCGCCGAGCTCTTCATGTATCAAAGATTCGCATCGTATTCGCTTCGCCCTTGGCAGAGTCAAAAGATTCGCCCTCAGATCTTCTCGTTTCCTGCAACAACATTTTCCTCAAAGATTCGCCCTCGCCGTCGCTTGCCCCGCCTCTGCAACATCATTCGCCTCGCCCTCTTGCAAAATGGTGCTCCTACCGTGTGCCCTTCCTCCTATAGTAGGGTTGACTCTATTTGGGTTTTTTTGGTCAATTCCATTGGATTGTGTTAGGCTGTATGGTTCTCTCTAGATGTCAAGAATCATGATTCAATACCCTCTATTATCTTCATCACCCAATACAAGATTTAAATTTTTCCCAAAGAAACGCTTATTAATTTGGCAGCCATTATTTCTCCCTGCTTTAAAAACCCTACATTTAAATGAAAACAAGCATTGTATTTCAACTACAAAAATCTATTAGTGTTCAAATGTACATGTGTGCATCACTTGTGTAGGGTATTCCTTTTCCACTTTCACATTATCCAAGAATGTGCGCAGTATAGTTCATATTTTTTGTGATTTAGATTGCCTTGAAAAAGGAAAGGTAAATTATTTCCCATGGAAAAAGAAGGTTTTCCCTTTTTATAGGTTGTTTGGACTTACGTGAAAAAATTTATGGTATGCCTTTCATATTATGTAGTTTAAATTTGAATTAACAGATTATTCTACATGAAAATATAATTACCTATGTGATGTCCTTCATCACTAATTAAAATTATAGGGTTTCAATTTCCTAGACTCTAACTCATCTGATGCTAAATTCTAGGTTCTCATTGGTGGATCACTCTTCCATTGACTTCCTTTCCCTCTGGATCTTGTCATACTTTAAAAGTCATCAATGATACATATATTATTTCAGGTATCCCAAAAGGCTTTATAGTAGAACATATTGTGAAGTTTTTTTGACACTTGATTCTTTTTAGAACTACAATGTGGTCTATGCTATCGAGTTATATATCAAGCAACTTGTCCTTAATAACCACACTATGAGGTAGGTTCAACCAATTTGAACTTGTTGGGACATAGCATATGAAGTTGTGTGATGAGTCCATATCACAGGTCTATTATGGTGAAAAAAGTGAAGACACGTAATGACAGTTATTATGTTAACATTACTAGAAACATTTTCGAAATTATCCATGCTATCAAGATGTCAAAATTCCAGGCATTAGGTGTCAATACTCGTAGCTAATAGATAATAATAATAATATAAAAATATCACAACTTTATTCTTGAAATATGATTGTTACACATTGGTAACCTAGTTCATGAGTTACTATCACCCAAAGATTGCAAAACAAACTTAAAATATAAATTAAACCAACATGAGAATCCAACTAAGGGTTTCTCGACAAAATCATGCCATAACCCGGCATTTTGAAACCCAAATTTGAATCCATCATAAGTAATACAATGCAAACTCAGATGGATTTTCAATGCATGTTTGCATGCTACACTTATTCTCTGTCTAGATATCATTTTTTAAATGGAACCATTAGTCAAGCCCACAGTCCTTTTTATGTGAAAATTTTCAGCTCTATTTGAGCTCTTTTTTGCTCCACCACCTCCATAAACATATGCAAACATATATCATGATCTTGGAATTCCATTACATATGTATGTGCCAATGTTCCACAATCATGCCCCATCATCAATTTAAGAAATTTCCATTGAATATCAAATTATGGAGGGGGGGAACTTTTTGCTGCAACATTTGGCTCAAAATCAGGGACCATCTCCGTATGAGGTGAATGAGAACTATAGATATATGAAGAAGTAGATTAGTGCCTTTTCCTCTTGCCATGGAGTCATATACAGTCATCCATCACAAAAATTTGTCTTTTTTCATTCTCACCTTGAAAGTTGCAAAAATTCATGCCCTAATTGAAATGACACTAAATTTGAAAGATATAATAAAAATGCAAGCTAGAAGTGCCCTATTAATACAAAGGGAAAACCTTCCTACCTACCCTAACTGAGATAAATTTTGATTAAATAGGAAACATGATATTGCCAATGGAGTTGATCCAACAACTTGTTAAATGTATGGGACTAAATCATGCATTTGATTTCCAGGGAAACATGCGCATGAAGAGAAAAAGTGCAGAATTAATGGAAAATCCGTACATGCCATTTATAAAAACTACACCAAAAGGTCAAAAAATACTTAAGGCCTTAACTTAATTTGAATCCAAAAATGAAAAAATAGGATTAGTGAAAACACGAGAGTGGTGTGGGTGAACAACGTAAATAAAAAGTGAATATACCTTTCCCCAAGATGCCTTTGTCACCGTTGTATGAAAACATGTTTTCCTTTCCCTTTATACATGCAAGTGAATGAATTATAGGTATGGTGTTTTCCCAGAATAGGAGAAGCCTACTTAAATATATCATTCGTGGAGTGAATGTTTGGGTGCCTTAATGTGCAATGACATGTTTCTAGGACTGAATTCAATGCAAGGCATATTTGAAACTCTAACTCTGTCTTCCGGTGTCTTATTAGAAATTATTTCAGTTTTCATTTTGTGTTTTCAAGTTAGATATTGTTTTCTAGTTTTTACATTTATAATTTTATTGCAATGTGGCAGACTGATCAGAGCAGTGCAGGAACAACCCCGAGACAGGATGATCGCGGAAAGAGGCCAGCGGAAGAACATGTAAAGTGCCAGCATTGCTCTATCTTTAGGTATTTTAGTTATTTACATAATTGAAATAATATTAATTTTGTTCAAATATGCAGACACTTAGCCATGGTACGCCTGATGATTCCCTCTTTGAGGAAGAGCTTTCTTCATCCCTATCTCCAGTGTTCTTGTTGCGAAAAAAGGCACAAGATGCAAGGTCGGAATTTAATACTTTGATAGACGCGCCTCAAACACCTGAAACAGAAGAGAGGATAAAACAACTTATGAGCCAGCTAGAAACATATCAGGTAATAATAAAAAGTCAAAAGGATATTTTTTTTGTTCTGTATGAGATGAATTGTGATAGTTTGATTTTTAATTTTTACATTGACTAAACTAACAAAAAGTTCTTTTGTATGTAGCGTTTTCTGGCATTTGCTGAACCCGGTGTTGGTGGTAGTGGGACACAAGGGCAAGATATTGCCCAAAAACCCTCTCATACACCTTCTACTCCTTTAGGTGCTAGCCAAGAAACACACCCTGCCCAAGCAGACACCCAGCCAACCACTGAACGTGTTGGCAATGATGAGGCTGATATGGCCAACTACATTATTGCGTTTCCTGGAGCTACACGTGTCAGCTCCACATGGACCATTAATGGCACGTTGTTGGTGAACGATGAGGGTGTCCCTATAAAGCATGTACAACTCCCAGGTAAATTTTAATATTTTAACTATTTCATGTACTTTATCTAAAACATATTTATCATGATTTTATTTTTAAATTAA